>OX459113.1:81348385-81608917 GCA_949775065.1 Brachyopa scutellaris
TTGGGCGCCACTTTCTTTTAATGTTTTTTCTTTTTGCTTTTGTTGAAAAAGATAGGAACAGCAGATGCTGAATCTGATTCTAACTTGATTCCAGACCAAGTTTCTAAAGAACTTAAGTATTCAGCTAATCCAATTTACTGTACAAAAAATAAGTTTTAATGGAATTTAAAAATTACCTGTTTTCCAAAATTCTTTTGCACTTTGGTGATACCTCAAGCCAGCCCAATCGTATTCCTGGACTAATAATTTTCGAGAAAGTTCCGTTTGAAATGACATTTTCATTGAAGTCACTGTCACTTGGATTGTCATACTCAAATAATCGTTTCGGTGGACGCGCATTTGTATAGTTCAATGCGTTGTAGACGTCATCGCATGAGATTAAAATGTCGAACTCTCGTGCGAGTTTTATAAGTTGCTTACAAACATCTGCACAGAGAAACTAAAATTATTATCCAATTTTTTTATTATCCCCTTTCTTTGTTTTTTACCGTCTGAAAAGACAATGCCTGTTGGATTGTGGTGTGTAGGAATTGCAAAGTATAGGCCCCAAAATCGTTTGGATTCCGGTTTGAAGTGAGTTTTCTTTAGAAGAGCTCGCAGTGATTCGACGTCAACACCATCATTGTTTAATTTAACTAAATGAATTTGGCTTATGTTCTATGAAAGTACTGGTTAAATTCCTTACAACTCACCTGGGATAATGTTAAGTGACGTGAATTGTTTAAATATACCCAGTGAAGCCAAGAATGTCACCTCATCTAAAAAAATGTAACCATTAAGGTCCAGCAGGGTTGATAGAATGATATGCAGTCCTTGAGTTGCGCCGCTGGTAATAAAGATGTCATCGCTGGAATGATTATAGATAGTCGGTGATGTCATAACTTTAATATCATTTACATTTACTACTTTTTCAACAGTGGAATACGAAGAAATGTGTACTCTTTGATACACGCCTATAGCTTGCCAACATGCAGCTAAGGGAAACCTGTTAACATTATGGGTTCAAGTAGCCATAGAGTCCACGTTGCGTTCACGGTAGTAAAAGCGTCCTAGCTAGTAGTAGTTTATTTACTGTAAAAAATTAACCCCTAGGACACGCGAAAAACACGAAGACTACCATAGACCCAATAGCACAAATTAAATGGTGCGAATAAAACGTATGCCAAGGTTTCTAGCACAACTGACATACATAGTACATCATGTCGTTTCCAAGAGTTACGGTGGTTAAAATTGGCATACCTAAGGGTTTCCTGTCGACGGGAAGAGTTTCCGATTTTTGTGGATTTAGAAGAAGATGACTTCTTCCAGACCAATGAAGAATGGAAAGCGAGCAAGAAGGCTTCGTTTTTCCCAGAAAAGGGGCAGCTTTTAGGGAGCTGCAAATACATAAGTAAGGAAAGATAAGATGTGTGGAAGCAGCAATCTCACAAATTTGGGATGTAAACGGTCAAGCCCAGAGCATTGGACTTGATCGACATCAATGCCTCAACAATATCTTCTTGCTGCAATCCATTGAAGATAAAGGTACTGTTAGTGGATTTCACTTAAGTAGAAAAAGAACTATAAGTCAAGCCACTAGTTAACACTGGCACTGGCGTGGAGATTAACTTATTATCCTCTTAGTATCCTTCCAAAGACTTTGGATACATGTAATAGAGAATTTGGGCTATGTGAGGCTTTGAAGCCATGATGACTTCAAACAATTTCCATAAGTTCGAGACGTATTCTTATCTAACCTTTGGTGATTATATCATAACCGAGAGCTTCGTCTTAAGTTTAGTTTTATTTCCATATTTCTGTTTAATATATATTTCTCCAAATATGGTAAAGAACGATATCTCACTCAAAATGAAAGTGAACCTCTCATTTCCTACTAAAAGTTTTACTTCAGGCCCAGAAGACTGTGCACCTCATGAGATTATTCTTTGATTAAGATAGATTTCTACAATAAGCTGGTTTAAAAAGTCATAAATAATTTGAGAGTGCACTACGGTTTACGTGAAACCTTTTAATAATTTTACACTTTGTGTTCATATGTAAATCAAAACGCACATACGAAATAATTTAATTATTCATTTTACTTACCTTTTGACATTACTTTGATAAGCATCGGTCAAAAATTTAGCTATTTCCGAACGTATTTCCAATTTGCCGGAAGGTGGTCCATATTGAAATAAGTCCGCTTGGTTGGAAGCTTCTATTTTCTGTTAAAGGCATAAATTGTTATATGGTATAAAAATTTAAAATAAAAATGTATTTTTACCATTCGATGACTTGTAGCTTTCTCAAAGATCGTACAGCAGTTCTTTACAATATCTATTTGGGGTATACCCAAGCCTAGATTTATTATAGACTTTTCGTAATCATCTAAATCCCTTCCATACATAAGATTTCTCTGTGTTGTTTCGAGATCTCGCTCTGAATTAGGCTTGTTCATTTTGTTTTATTGAAAATGATTCGAAAGAATGTCCGAACGGTATAGAAGAAAGTTCTGAACTGCATCCAACTAAAAAAATTTTCTAACCAAGTTGAGCAACTTTGAATATTCTAATAAATAATAATTATAAAATTGTGTTATAATTTTGGGTAACTATATTAAATGAACTTTAATCAATTCCGAAATTATACCTACTGAGCTAACTTTGCTGAACATTGCTTTTATTATTAAAATTAAATTATCATTAAAAATTAATCATGGGTGTAAAAACAGGAAGCGTAGCAACAAAAAAAAAATAATCTCTTAAAACGATTTTATAAGTTTAAAGTTCGAAAACAATGATCTTCCGTGTTGATTGTAGTTCAGTTGCTCCTCTTTATTTATAAGATTAGATACTCAGTTTAGAGGACAGCTCAATCACTGTTCATCGGTCCAACTCATTCTTAGAATATATGTATGTTATGTTTAAATGTCTTCGTCGCTGAAATATTGCTTCCAATGTTGCGCGACTATTGGCGTAAGTACCAGCTATAAACTCCATATCCTTAACTTATATAAGGCTTCCGTTCGCACAATTTAAAAGTGCACCTACTATAAACAGTGGCTCTCAGTTTATTTCAACCAGCACCTTTTTGAAACTTTAAGCGAAGATAACTTCTAAGGGAAAAGAAATATCAACAAAATTTAGGTAGATTTATATTTGAAATCTAAAAATTAAAAATAATGGAAAACAGAATGTCGCAGCTTATTTCAACCAGCTAACAGAACAAGGACTTCATAAACATAATTTTTTAATTTCAATACTTAGTATAGTCGTTTTGTTGTCGAGAACTATCTTCAGTCTTTTTGCCATTGACTCAACAAACTTCCGAGTCGTTTGGGGGCTGATTTTTGCTTATTCTTCAATGAAAGTTTTTCTTCTGGTCATATTTGGATGAAATTTTATGGTTGCGGATGTTTTTTTCCGACAGCAAATTTTCAATCACATTGAGATCAGATGATTATGCCAGCGCGCGGTGCCATTAGATGGGGGCACTTCTAAGTCAGCCACGACTGAACAATGCAGTCAGCACTTTGTAGCATTTATTTTTTTTGTTGTATATTTAGATACATTGTCTTGTCCATAGTACTCTCTATAAACTCCAAGTTCCCAGTGCCGGCAGCCGACATACAAGCCCAAACCATGACGCTGCCACCGCAATGTTTGGCTATTGCCTTAAGGTTTTTATTTTGCAGCTCTGTATTCGGCTTGCGCCAGACATACGACTACCCGTCGGAGCCGAAAATATTAAATTTTGACTCATCCGCAAAGAGGACATCCCAAAAGCTGAAGTCCTCTGAAACATGCCCTCTAGCGAAGGCGAGACGGCTTTGCTGATTTTTTAGACAAATAAATGGCTTCTTGCGAGCTACCCTGCCATTAAAATCATTGTTCCGAAGAACTCGACGAATTCGTTTCAGTACTGCAAGTCTTGCCCAACTCATGATAAACCTCAGTAGCCAATTTTGGAGCTGATAGTTTTGGAATTTGCCTTATTTTATTCACAATATAGCGCTCTTTAGAAGCGCTAAAAATTTTAGTAATTTTCCTTACTTTTTTAGTGCACAAATCTTATAGTATTTTTAGTGTATAAATATTATACTTTGCACTGTCGAGTCGCTTAAATTTACCATTTGCGCTATTTTTTGAATGAGGATCAACCCTTGTTGATCGCTGCTCAGTAGTTGTGCGTCGTCCCATTATGAAAAATTACTGCGCGCTCAAATCGACTGTCCAAATCATACTAAAAATAGCTTAAGCCAGTTGCGAACATAGGCATAAAAGCATTGAAAAATAAAGTACCGCTATTCGGAGCGATACGTGAAGCGTGATCGCAAATCTGTATTAAATAAGCTGTGAGGTAAATTATTAGACGTGTTTTTTTTTCAAACCTATATAGGCTAAACATGTTTCCGCAACATGTTTTCAATGTAAAATACAACAAAACCTTAGCCTGGATAATTATCCAGTCTTATTTTTGTATGGAAAGCTTTTTCGAAATCTATATAGGTTTGAAAAAAAACGCGCCTATTGTTGCTCAGTTATTTATTTCTCCATTACGGGACGAGAAGGAATATTTTTGGGATTTTTCTTTCACATAATTTATTTGAGCTTTCTTATATACATACAGTAGATGACGGATATAAGAAAACCTCATATATTTTAAGAACCAAGCAAATCCCCATAAGGATATGTATTAAATATAACTCATATAAGAAAAACGTTTATAAGAAAAATGCGGATATAAGACACTAATTCTAGTGTAAAATTTGTTGATTGCTTATAAAATTATTGTTGTTGACGAGTCCAAATAAAAAAAAAATAAGCGCACATGAATACCTACTAGAAAATTTCTTTCCTTTAATCATTCTTTTTATATAAGAAAGTTAATTTCTTATATGCATTATTTTTATCTAAGAAAACAATGATATAAGAAAGAAATTCTCTGGATTTTTTGAATTTCTTATATCCGTCATCTACTGTATCAACATTCAAATTTTGTCGATATTTCTTTTCCCTTAGAAGTTATACGCACTTAGAATTTTAAAAAGGTACATACTGGTTGAAAGAAGCTGAGAGCTGTAAAAATTCAAATAAAACTCCGGAACAAAAGCTGCAACTCAGAAAAAAATCCTTAAAAATTAAAAGGCGTGCTTCCAATGGCGGTCTAACTGAAACTTAACCTTTTATTCTTTTTTCTTCTGTAAAAGTTACATTAAAGGTTAACGAAAGTCTAATTCTAAACTTTAACAAGATTAACGAAAGACATCAAATTATGGTAATTCAAAATAGTTAAATGGCTATTCAAGATAATTAACTGATAAATCAAAATAGGAAAAATATAATAAATTTATACTCGAATTTATGTTTATAAATAAAACTTATAATTTTCAACATCCTACGGCCCACCATCAGTGCCCAATTTCTAAGGGGTACAAAAGCTGAATTGGTCTTTTCAAGCTCGAACTATTAGAAAGACGTATTTTGCAAGCTCGTACCTTACCATCCCTTCCTGGAAGAGTTGTCTCAACGATAGCAAGTGGCCAAAGGGTCCGCGATAAACTTGGGTCATATAGAAGTACGATGTCCCCTGCTGAAATACTCGTAGCCGATGTATTCTTTACATGATGCAACGACCGTAACTGCAGAAGGTATTCCTTAAACCATAGCTTCTTAAATGCTGATATATGATGCAGACGTTCCTTCCACTGCTTACGAAGTATCTGCCCATTGACTTGCAATTCAGATAAGGCAACGCCCGGATTTCCTTGTACACCATAAAGAAAATGAGCGGTGGTGATGGGAGCTAGATCCGTCGAGTCCTCGATAGTATAGGTCAATGGTCGCAGATTGACTATATTTTCCACTTCGGTGAGCAATGTAATGAGCTGATCAGCATTAAGGGTTGTTCGACCAATCGCTGGTTTTAATGCGGATTTTACAATGCCAACCAGCCGCTCCCAGAAACCTCCCCACCACGGTGCACGTTCTACTATGTATTTCCAGGGGATTCTAAACTCGCTCAAAAATCCCTGAAATCGTTCGTTAGCAGTGAAATTAAAAATTTTCTGAAGTTCCGACGAAGCTTTCTTGAATGTTTTTGCATTATCGGAGTATATAACCTCGTCTAGCCATGAAACGTCGCAATGCCAGAAGGCAACTCTCCGCTGTTAAATCCGAAACTAATTCTAGGTGAACTGCTCTTACTGCTGCACAGGTGAGCAGCATAATGTACACTTTCTTCCTTTCATGCTCTCCGTTGATTATGTATAAAGGGCCCGCAAAGTCCACTCCTGTAACCTCAAATGGCCGTGATGATAGAACCCTATCTCGAGGCAGTGGAGCAAATGGCTGTGATGCTGGTTTTGCTCGAAGAACCTTACAGACAACGCAACTTTTTGTGATGTTCTTTACTAGTTGTCGTACCCTTATTACCCAAAATTTGGATCGGAGCCTAGATATTACTGCAGTAGCTCCACTATGGAACAGCTTTTCGTATGTATTGGTGACAATCAGCTTAGTTATATGCGAAGACTTTGGTAAGATGATCGGGTGTACTTCACCCATTTTCGATACTGCCAGTTGTAGACGACCACCTACTCTCAAAAGCCCATCGTTCTTATCTATAAATGGACTAAGAGTTGACAAATTAGATTTCAAATGCATACCCTTTCCTTTGTTGAGCGCTGCAATCTCCGTTGGAAAATGTAGTTGCTGGACGAAGTTAACCCAGTAGCTTTCAGCTTCGTTTAATTCATCTGCAGTCACGAACCTCGGGAATTGCTTCTTAAGCTTGAATATTTCAACAGCTCGAAAAACATATGCAGTGACTCGTAGAAGGTGTGTCCACGAACTGAAAGCTTCGTAGTCAAGTACTGGTTCGCTTCCCTTTGATCTAAGATTCTCCAAACTTCCATCATCAGTTTCGACACACGACGGCAGACCTGATACAGTGATGTTGGCCTCGTTAGATTGCGGCCACTCGCATTGATCTTTTTGTAGCCATTCTGGTCCGTTCGTCCAGAGCGAAGAATTTAGAAGTGACGTTGAACTAATACCTCGGGTTACTAGGTCGGCGGGATTATCCGCACCAAGAGAATGTCGCCAATTCGAAACTTCTGATAGCAAACGGATTTCCTTCACTCGATTTTCGATATAGGGTTTCCACCTTTTTGTTGAGCCATGAATCCAGAACCACGTTATTTTAGAGTCAGTCCATAGGAAAACGTCTTTAAAGTTGACTCGTAAATTCGATCGCAGATAGTCTAACAAACGGGTAGCAACTAAAGCAGCCGTCAGTTCTAATTTTGGAATAGTTAATTCGTTTTGATTACGATCATTAAGCGGTGCTACCCTGTTCTTAGTACATAGAAAACGAGTTGATGTACTTCCACAATTATCACAGGACCTTGCGTATGCGACGGCACCGAAGGCATATTTGCTGGCGTCGGCGAAAATATGGAGTTGTACTGAATACGTGCCGACAAAAACATAGCGGGGTATTACCATCTCGTCAAGTTCACCAATCTCACTATAGCAGCTGGTCCAGATCTTCATCAATTCTGCCGGTAATATTTCATCCCATTCCATGTTCTTTCGCCATATAGTTTGAAATAGGATCTTGAGACGCACTGTCCAAGGACCTAAGAAACCAAAAGGATCAAATATTTTTGCCATTACCTTTAAAACGTTTCGTTTGGTCCCTCTCAGATCTTCAGATTTCGTTAGATTTACAACTGCAGTCAAATCCACCGATAATTCGTCTGTTGCACTCATCCAACGTAGACCTAGCACCTTTTGCATCGCATATATGTTGCTCTCTGTTGTAAAGTGACGTTGTACGGATGGACTGCTACTATTCCACTTTCGAAGATTCATAGAAGCGCCCTGAAGTATGATGTTGGCTTCTTTATGAATACTTATTGCCGTGGATTCATCTTCGATACTTATCACAAGATCATCCATGTAAAAACTGGTTCGTAATAGTTCACAGGTTTGCGGATAGCTTTTACTGTACTCTTCAATTATATTTTTAATTGTAGCTCCAAGTAAATACGGGCTCCAAGTCACCCCAAACGTCACACGAGCCATACGATATGCCATTATTGAAGGAAGCTCCATAGAATCACTGAGCCTGTCAGCGAACCAAAGAAACCGGTGGCTATCTCGATCATCCAGGTGCAAGGAAATCTGCAAACCAATTCGAAAATTAAGAAGAATAGTTAGAATATCCGGTAAAAAGTTATGACCCAAGATGATCGTTTAGAGACAAATGATCTGGTGCATGAGCAGAAGCATCAAATACTATGCGCAACCGTTTCGTCTCCTTGTCTGCACGATAAACTGGACGATGCGGCATATAATAGACACGCTTGTTGTTGATTTCTGCTCCTAGTACAGGCTCAGCTACTCCATTTGACAATATCTCGTTCATCGCATGATCATATTCTAAGAGCCCTCCATTTGAACACAGCTTTCTGACTAGCGATTTCACTCGATGCAATGCTACTGAGTAGTTGTCATTTAAAATACCGGTCGTTGTTTTCCAAGGCAGCGAAGCTTGGTAGCGGTCACCGGATCTATAAATATGAGTAGTCAAATCTTTACTCACCCCGTTGCTAGAATTGGGAAGAATCCCCAATACCTCAAGTTGCCAAAATTTTCGAACATCCTCACAAACACAAACATTTAAGGAGACAGAATTGCTTTGTGTCTCGTCTGATGAAGGCCCTTGAATAGTCCATCCCAAGACTGTGTTGATTGCCATCAATTTGTCAGTGATTCGTTTATGCTCGCCTGTCGCAAATTGCCAATACGAATCAGCACCGATAAGGACACTGATACCTTCTTCGATATCATGCCCACCAACACGAGCATCCGCAAAAGACAATCCCTTCATCGCAGTCGTAATATCGTTGCCCGGTACTGCAAGAACATCCACATAAATCTCTGGCACTTCGATGGCAGCAATGACTATTGTCCGGTTGCTGTACTGGCTCCTCAGTGTTAATTGTACCTTATGTATGGCACAATTTACTTGGGTTTGGTTTTTCACTCCCAAAAGAAATTAAAGATAAATTATGAATTCCAATCAATGGTAAACTAAGCCGACGTGCTACTGATGATTTCACAAGTCATTTGACTTCCACCGTCCATGACAATGCGAACAAATAATTCTTCCTTTTGGTCTTTATTGGATGCGAAAGCACATGCAGTCTGTAAATAAACTTGACAGGTTCGTTTAGTTGAGTGAGTGGTGAAGAAGAGTATGGCTGTTGTTCAAGTGTGGTGAGTTCGGTTGTTAATGTTGCTGTCTCATTCGTTCTTACCTGGTCTGAATTTCGTTTCATGAAGAAAGGATCGCACATAGTTGTCGCATGGCGAGAACTACACTTCTTGCAATGTATGTACGTGTTCCTGCACTGCATGGCGTTATGCCCTTTTCTACAACAACGATAGCATCTAAAATCACCTTTCAGTAGCTGCTTCTTTTCGACTAGACTTTTCGCACCACCGCACTCTTTCGTTTCATGATCCTCCGTTTTGCAGAAAAAAAAAACCCTTTGTCGTTCCCAGCAGCAAACAATCCTACAGCAGTTTTGGCAGCCCTCATTGTTGTAATTGGTTGAGGTGGAGCGCAAACTGACTGAGTTTTTGCTTAGTTTGCTTTTTCTAAAGCCTCTACCTCCCTCTTTAAGAATTTTAATAAGCACTTTACCTGTTCATCGCCTATTGATTTCGCTGACGAAATGTCTGAAACAGATGAGACACTAGTTTGATCGTCTCCCTTTTTCGGAACTCCGTCCTCCACATTCTCAGCTATGCTGTCGTATACACGATGTAAATTCACCCTTAGATCGTTTGGAAGACATCGAAGGAGAACACCTTTGAGCATTACGAAGTAATGTGATGAAGGTACTCCGAGGGATGTAAGCGAACGTGTAGACATTAGAACGGAGTTGTATAAGCGTCGTAATCCACAGACATCTGTTCTGGAACTCACAGGCTGTGTTGAAAGCAAACGTTGCATAGTGTGATTTATGATTTTATCATGTTCCCCGTATTCCTCTTTCAGCATAGTAATTGCTGCGTTGTAATTGGCCTCTGAAGGTGTGAGACCAGATAACGTTTCGGCGGCCCTGCCGACTTATATACTTTCCAAATAATTGAACTTATCGATTGTGGATAACGAAGCGTTCTCATGCACCAAAGTTCGATATTGTTCCCAGAATGGAACCCACTCCTTGAAATCGTTTGGGATTTAATTTGGTTAGTTTTACCGCCTGTGAACTTAGACTGGGACTACGAAAAGTCGCGGTTGTTTCATCAGCAGGGATATTTTCGTTATTTGAAGCAGTTTGGTGTTCTCGAATTGTTGATAACCTATGTTTCAAACTGCTTCGGATTCCTTTGTGAAATCGTCTGGTTTTATGCTCGTTAGCACTTCAGCGTTTGCTCGTTTCAAAGCCTCGTGGGCAGATATAAGGCGATCAAGATATACCTGCAACTCCTCCTCAATATCGTCTAATTTATCAGGATTATCCTTCAGATTGGATTCATCTGACGTTAGATAATCAGTTGCGAGTTTAACCAACTTGGTTACTTGACCGTGATAAGATGATCGACTTGCTAGATCCATTTAATATGCGTTTCGCCTTTTTATAAATACGTTAATTCGTTCGTTTGATTAATTCTGTGTTGCTCTCGGGTTTCGGCACCAAATGTAAAAATTCAAATAAAACTCCGGAACAAAAGCTGCAACTCAGAAAAAAATCCTTAAAAATTAAAAGGCGTGCTTCCAATGGCGGTCTAACTGAAACTTAACCTTTTATTCTTTTTTCTTCTGTAAAAGTTACATTAAAGGTTAACGAAAGTCTAATTCTAAACTTAAACAAGATTAACGAAAGACATCAAATTATGGTAATTCAAAATAGTTAAATGGCTATTCAAGATAATTAACTGATAATTCAAAATAGGAAAATATAATAAATTTGTACTCGAATTTATGTTTATAAATAATACTTATAATTTTCAACAAGAGCCACTGTACATCATGGTCACTATCAAAATGGAATAATTACTGGCTATTAGGACGGAGAATGGGAGAAGTGCCATTTATAAAATGAACTAACCTAAAAAGCAAGGCTCTAAACTGGAGCTACCTCCGAACCGAGTATTTCACGTCCATAAATAAAAAGCTCCACGTAGCCCACGCTCCGACTTTTTTTAAAAAAGTTTATGTAAATACGCGATTTATCATATGAAAACTAAAGGTCACTTTTGATCCCTTAGCCCGTCAAGGGCTTTATAGTGTAACATTGTGTGTTGCGCAAATGGTACTAGAAATTGTTTTCGGGTTTATTACCGTTTCTTATTTCACAGCTACTTTGGTAAAATTTGTTGCTTATATTTTTTGAGTAAAAGGAAATCATTTGATAGCAAACGACAGTGTTGTGTGCTGTCTTGTATGGGAACATGGTTCTTCGACTGTCTGAGTGTCTGGACCACCTGGCTAAGATACCGCTTACAGACCTAAAAAGATTTATTATAAGATCGAAATGGTATTGGTAAATGCATTTTCGAAAACGCACAACTAGTGCAATTAGAATCACAATGGAGCTATCTGTGTACATATATGGCCACTGGGTGAGATTGCACCTACTTCAAGCGACCTTCTTCACATTACCTAAACGGTTAGATTTAGATAGAAAACAATTATTAGGTACAGCTCCACCCAGTTACAAAAATTGTATTATATACGAGGGGAGTTCAAAATATTCTCGGTATGGGGGGGATACTCCAAAGATATGAGTAAATTATATTTTGATTTTAGTAATTCCGTTATTAAAGTGTTTTATTGTAAAATTTCATTTGGTTGTGATTATTAATTCGCTTTCTATCTTGAGTTAAACATAGACGAAATGACTGGAGTGTTGCTCTTTCACGACTACGCTCCGGTGCACACGGCACGTGATTCTTTGTGGTTTCGAAGAGCTTCAGCACCCACCCTATAGTGATTATTTTTTGTTCCCAGATTTGAAAAAAATCTTCGTGGGAAGCGATTTACCGGTGATGAGGAGCTCAAAGCCAGAATAAATGAACACTTTGAAGAAAAGGATGAAAACTATTTTTCGAGAGTATAGAAAAGTTAATTCCAGGATGTAATAAAGGCATTAATGAAGGAGGAGACTAAATTAAAAAATAAAAATGTTTTTAATTTAATTCGCGTTTTAGTTCATGTCGATACCGAGAATATTTTGAACTCCTTTCGTAGGTGAGTCAACCTCTTCATAAGGTAGCAATAATTTGCAAACGGCTAAGAGCACAATGGTTGGTGGAACGCAAAGATGGCCCGCAGGGAGCATGTCAGTTCTCGATCTAAAAGCAGCCTTACTTGACGACAAACTTAAAAATATGGCAACTAAAGCATATGTCGAAGGATTAACTATCGAAATGCTCGAAATGTAAGCTCTACAAAGGGAAAATTTAACAGCAGCATGTAGAAACTTGCTACTCTTCCTTAGAATGTAAAGCCGAACTGTTGGAGAGAAAGGCGATAGAAAACAACGTTGTCGTTCATATGCCTGAGCAAAACCATGAAGAGAAAGCAAAGGAATTGTGTTTACAACTCCTGCGGAGTGAAGATTCATCACTTATTTCGGATGCCCGAGCTATGAGGATTAAAAACTACATGGCAAACGTCATTGCACAAGAAAAAGGACGTCCTAAGCAAAGCAGCTAAACTTCACGGCACTAGGGTGGCTATACATAGACACTACTTGGAAGCATCACGAGACGTTTGTTTACTATTAAAACGGATATTTATTCTTCTAGCATGCTTCCCGGAATCTTCACAAATCATGATCAATCGTTTGAATGAGTACACCAAATTATGGAAACAAGTAATCAATGTTGCTTGGAAAAATGTTTTCAATAATAAGTGGGTATAATCTACCAGCTTAAACATAAAAAAATGTTTATAACAATTTGGGTAAAATCAAAAAATTTGTTGCAATGCTTTTTGGTAAACAACTTTCTTGGTTTTTTTTTTCATTATCGCTCGTGTAAACAAATAGTGCAGATGGTTTTCCGCCTCGTGAGCATGCAACGTAGAGCTGGCCATGCGAGTAAACTGGATTTTACAAATTTATACCGCAGATTGGCCTTGAGACTTATTGATGGTAACGGCGACGCTTAAATTCAAATGGCATATCAGATGAATTTTGAATTTTCCATTCAATATCACAATTCTCCATATTTTTTTGACGGCAAGTCAGGTGCCATTACAAAATTTTGGTTGGTTGATGTTGCGAAGCATAATAATAGGCGCACCAATTTTTAGCTGCAATATGTGTGGTGGTATTCCTGGCAAGTAAAGTGAATTTCAAAATTCTGTAGGACCTCGTATTTCTTTTAAAATAGCTTCGTTAAGATCACCGACACTTTCGTTCTAGTCTAAGAGCCCGCAGTCATTTTTGGTTGTGAAAGGTAACCAAATGACATGCATATTAATCTGCAGTCTCGATGAAAGAGATCTCAAATCCAACCGTCTGGCAGCATATGGTGGCAGCTAAAGAGAGTAACAGTGCAGAATAATAAGGGTAACCTTCTTGTCGCCATGTCCTTGCCAGACGCTCCCAAAGTTTTGAAAAATTCCCCATTTTGAATAATTTAGGTAACCACACAAATTTCTGATACAACATAGCTGAGGACAACATAGCTCAGCACAAATGTAACGGTCCAAGACGTTTTTCTTGTCGCCAAAGCATTGCCAGACGCAATCAAAATATCGAAAAAATACCAATTTCAAATAATTGTGGTAACCACTTAATTTTTTCTGAAAAGCAGAGTAAAGAACCCCCTGAATACAAATATGACAGTCCAAGATGTTTTCTGTGTCGCCAAGTCCTTGCCAGACGCTCTAAAAGTGTCAAAAATCGTTGAAATGCACTTAGTTTATCTACCCTCACAAAACATAGGACCAGAACTTGGATAATTGAAGTAACCACACAAAACTTCTCCAAAACATAGAATACACCTCCTGGCATAAAACTGCATAAGTTAACAACTTTTTCACAGGAAAAATGTGGTAGTGTTGTTTTGTTTTAGATTTTTCAAACAATGCAAGAGTTTGAGTTTGAGTTTTCTAGCGTTATTTTTAAGAACACATTCGTAACTTCTCAGAATTGAGTTAAAACATTATATTGATTTGATAGATTCCATTTTAATCGACCATTTTGTCAGAATTTATTCAATTTCAAAAACTTTTTCACAGCACTGTATGCCACCTAAAGAAGTGGTTTCAGTATTTAGTATATAAGACAAACATATAATCAGAGATCATAAAATTCCGCTTTTAAACCAATTTAGAACAAAAGCTTGAATAATTAAGCAAACAATTAAATGTAGGTTTTAGCCGAAGGCCTCCGTTGCTATGGCTATCCAGCTAACTAGTAATTTTAATTACTAGCCTAGCTTTTAAATAATAATAATAATAATAATAATAAATGTACAATCCCTGGCCATATTATTAGACGCACTATAGATTTTATGCAAAATCTCAATTAACAGCCATTTTAATTAGGTTTTCGAATATTGTATTGCACTTAAATTAATTTTTGTGCAGAATATAAACTATTTCCTACTTTTTTTATAGAAATATAACACTATATTTATTGAAAATAATTTTTTTATTAATATTTATTATATTTCTGGACTGTTTCCTGCATTTGTGGGTGGTGATTCCACACGTGAATTATTTTTTTTTACAAGCTTAGTTTTTATTGTGATCACATCTTTAGCCATTTCCCTCTTCATCAGCTCCCACACGTTTTCGATTGGGTTCATGTCAGGGCTATTTCCCGACCAGTCCAACAGAGGGATGTTTTCTACCCTCAAATAAGTTTTTACAGACCGGGCTGTATGGCATGGAGCTCCATCTCGCATAAAAATATATGGTTTTCCATTCGGGAACCATTCTCTGACCTGCGGCACCAACCGATTCTGCAGGACTTCTTTGTACTAGTCTTGTTGCATTATACCTTTTACCACGTACAGACGTCCTGTGACTTTGCCGCTGATGACTGACCAGATCATCACTTTGGTAGGGTGCTTCACAGTCTGAACGACGCAGTTGTCCAAAATCTCAATAGTGCTATCATCGCTGAAGCACACCTGTTAAAAACACAAAAAAGAAATGAAACTTCTTAGAACAATACTGAATTTTAATTATTTTATCATTTTCGATAAATTTAGTATCAAATTACCGATCTCCAGAAGACCGTGTCCTTATCTCGCAACTGTTTTGTCCAATTCAGACGCTTTGCTTTCATTGCAGTTGTTAACTTTGGCTTCCTGGCGGGTCTGTGGGCCTTAAACCCCAAATCTTTTAGTTTTCTGCGTACGGTGCGCTCAGAAGCATTGATATTAGCTTCCTCCAATTGAGTTTTTATCATCTTTGTGGTTGCAAATCTGTTTTCAACGCATATTTTCTTGACACATCTTTCCGACCTTGATGTGAAAATCGGCTTTCTTCCGCATCTGCTCTTTCTTTTTGGGCTTAATTCTTCACCACATTCAATTTTTTCTATATCCGTCTCACGCTAGCTTCAGACACGCATACTTTTCGGGATATTTCTCGGTTAGAAAAAGTTTTGTGTGGATCAGAGCTTTCACTTCAGCTTTTTTACGTGGTGACAGGTCTCCTCTCTTACCCATGGTTAAAATGTCACAATTTATTATTTTTGTTTACCAAAAATGTTGTTTAATAACAGTAAAGAAGCGCACAATAAACAAATAATGCAATTCAATACCGCTAATAAGCACACAAAGCTTTTAAAGTCACACAAACAATTCCGGACCGGCAGAATGCGAAAATGCGACTGAAAGAACTCTGTACTTGTTTACGCTCTGTTACCACTACTTTGACATTATGCATGTATAATGCAACATATCCAAATAAAAAAATAAAGGAAATAGAACCAAAAAACAAATTTCATAAGCAAAACTTAGTTTCTGTAACGTTAAAAGTTAAAAATATTGCGTATAATCTAATAATTATAAAAATTCTACAGTGCGTCTAATAATATGGCCAGGGACTGTAGGTACTTATCTGATCCAGTTTATTAGCGTTATTATTATTATAACAGTGATATTATTATCTACAGTAATATTTTAGTAATTTCGAAATATGTATTATCTACATCTTATTTTGGAGTTTTAAAAAAATATTTGTTAGGTAACATTATAAGGTTAAATTTCATTTTTTTTAATACTTGCGTGCTCCTAATAAACTAGGTGCCTAAGATTACAACCGGGAAATTAAGTGGCATGTGCTAGTGGAATCCGGTTTATGTTACACGACGTCGCACAGTCGTCACACAGTTTTACGTGTAAAATTTGACTTTGCTAGCAACTACTGGCTAGCTACGTTTCAAAAAAACACGGTTAAAGTCTCAAATTGTTGGAAAAAGACTTGTGTTTAATTAATTAATACAGTTTTATATACGGTTTTATCCAAAACGAATCCTATATTTCTATCTACAGGAGATAGAAAACCCACGACTGGGCTGGAATATTACAGTATTATGAAATTTAATTTTGACTTAAACTTGTTCCCAAAGACAAAAAAATTGATTCGAATTTAACGCCCAACAGGTTTATTCAATTGGGTTTAACTGCGGGTAGAACGTGTGAAAATTATGATGGACTTCAGGTTAATTTCCGGTTTAAATGTATTTTAACCCGGATGTTAGTTTATTTTTAGTATGTTACAGGGTGTGACAGGTTTTATGTAAGTTTTATTTTAAATAAAAAAAATACAAACTAGCATTTGCAAAATTATTTATTTCATACAAAACAATGATATTGGGATTTCAGCTTAAAGTAAGACACATATTGATCTAGTTCGATTTACTTTCTAAGTACTCCTTCAGGCTGTCGCATAGCTTTGCAACAGCTTCTGCCAAAACTTCCTTTTTGTGAAAAGCTATTGCTATCCGAAAGTAATTTTTAAAACGATTTTCAATAGAAAAACGATTACCAGGAATGAAAAAAATTTTAGAATTTGCCAAGCAAATCTTTAAAAACTCATTTGCATCAGTATTGTCTGGCATTTTTATCCAAACAAAGTAACCACCTTCGGGTTCCACGAAACGACATGAATTCGGCAGTTTATCCTTCAGAATTTGAATTGCTGATAACATTCTTCCTTGGTAAAGTTGCTTCACGTTTGCAGCATGTGTTTGTGCCAAACCGAGTTGTAAAAGACTGGCCATTATACTGGACGTATAATTATTTAAGCACCCACCACTTTTCATAATACCACTGTAAAAAGAATAATTAACGAAAAATAAATAAACGTCATCTCGTGATTGGAAATTTTGAAGGGTACATAGTGTGTCAAATAATATCCCGGACTGGCTCCAGAAAACATAATTAAAACACGATTTCTGTTTATTTGTTCGTGTTTTTTATTCGAAATATTCTGCTTCCGGTTCAATACACTCGTTACGGCGATTCAAATGCCTGATCTAGCTCATTTTGCAGAATTTCCGCCAGTGCCCGTGTCAAGGCTACTTGAATGGTCGGAATGTCGACACGTCAAAAAAGCATCCTTTCAACTTCTATTTCAATTGCGGGAACAAAGAGAAGTCGCACGTTGCCCAATCAAGTGAATACCGCTGGTGATGTAACAAACATACTTGATTTCGAGCCAAAAATTGACGAATAATGAGTGCTGTGTGACTCGGTGCATTATCGTACAACAGAGACCAACTTTCTGGATCAAGATAATCGAGTCGAATTCGATGGATTCTGGCTATCAAACGCTTCAAAACTTCAAGATAATATGCGGCAGTAACTGTTTGACCGGTTGGAACGAATTCTTTTTAGATAATTCCTTTACTGTCGAAGCATGTGATAAGCCTTAATTTTTGAAGAAACTTTTCGTGTTTCCTCCAGCATCTCTCTGCCGCCCAAAAAACATCTATGCCTCTCGAAAACACCTTTCCCACTCAAACAATCATCACGGTACACTTGTTGCATCAATCGAAATGTTTCTGATGCATTTTAACAAAGTTTCGCGTGGAATTTCATGACCGCTCTTTGTTCCATACTAAAATGTCAACATCAAATGAAAAGGTGTTCTGATAAAATAATTTTTATAATTCTTAAATGTCAACCAAATGTCATGAAATTTTGGCAGATAGTAAAGAAAGACTCATACTTTGAACAAATATATGGTATTTATGGGATATAATTTGACACACCCTGTATTAAATTGTTTTGAATTACATAACTGAATTCAAAACTAACATTCAGTTACTAGGTACCTTTCTTCCAAAATTATTTTGCATCTTGGGGGCGCCTCAAGCCATCCCAACCGTACTCCTGGCCCAATTATTTTCGAAAAGGAACCATTCGAAATAACATTTCCCTTAAAGTCCTCGTCATCGGGATTATCGTATGCATATAAGCGCTTGGGTACATTATCATCTTTGTAGTATAAAGTGTTATAGACATCATCACAAGTTACCAAAATGTCATATTCCCGGGCGAGTTCAATAAGTTTTTTCATTACATCTACAAAATATACTCGTAAAAAGAATATCATAGTATCTAGGCTTTTGTCATTTACCATCAGCAAATGAAATCCCTGTAGGATTGTGGTAGCATGGAATCGCATAGTATAAGCCCCAATAGGATTTGGATTTCGATTTAAATTGTTTTTCCCTAAGAAGAGCCCTTAATGCTTCGATATCAACACCATTGTCATTAAATTTAACTAAAACGAAAAAAAATTATAGAGAATGGATTGATTTTGGACTGAATGGAAACTCACCTGGAATGATGTTCAGTGTGGTAAACTGCTGGAATGCTTCCAATGCAATCATGTATGTCACTTCATCGACAAATATGTAGCCGTTTAGATCCAGCAAGGTTGATACTATGATGTGTATTCCCTGTGTTGCACCGCTAGTCACAATAATATCTTCGCTGAAAACGTATTTTCAAATAAAAATTTAATTTTAACTATACTCTGTTGCTGTTCCACAAAAACTGTCAGTACAGGGAAGATAGGACGTTTGCCTCTCATTCTGGTTGCAATTGCTTTCATAAATCTGTCCCTCTTTTAAGCTCTCACTGGGCTACCATAGTATGCATGACAAATCGCCGCAGATCGGAAATCAATATCCGTAGGGTTACCATCTGCTGACTTAAATCAAAATAATGTGTTGAACAAAAAAGGAAAATTGTGTACAAAGTACACACCACCTCAATTTTGAATAAAATGTTAGAATATTGTAAAATATTGTTTATGTATCTATATATATAAAAATGAATTGATATTTTTGTGCGTTTACTTTTCACGCCTAAACCGCCGAACCGATTGCAATACTATTTAGTCAGGAGATAGCCTGGGACCTAAGGAAGGACATAGGCCGGCTAGGTGGCAAAGAGATAGTCTTGGACCAGAGGAAGGATAAATAAGAATAAACTAAGGATCTAGACCCGATAGATGGCGCTGGAGTCGAGTTATTAACAAATTCTATATTTAGGGAAAGAAACAAAAAAAATTGATGGTGACATTCTGATTGACTTTACATTGCATTAAATACGAGAAACGAAAAACGACATACAATTCTCTGAGGAAATACACATACATAAGTAGTGCATGCAATGATACTATTACAGTGCAATGCTAAACCCCATACCTCACGTGTAGCAGTACAAAAACTCTTATATTTGGGATTGAAAATTCTTCCCCATCCACGGTACTGTCCTGATGTTCCAGTCAATCTAAAGTTATTTAGCTATCAGATACTCTTCCGATACCAAGCAAAAGGCCATAAAATCCTTTAAAGATATCATTGCGTTGAAAATTCAGAAATTCTTAAAAATATTTATACTTGACGTTTGAAGTCGGAAGAGCGATGAAGATTTAATCCCCTTTCATTTTGTTAAAAGATAAAGGTATAAGATTTTAAGTGTTTGTTACTTAATCGAACATTTAATTTAGTACAACCAAATAATAGAAAAATTATGCAGTTGTTCATTCACACGTTGAAAATTTGGTGTGGTTTGTCCGATTTTGCGGATCTTATTTCTATCCAGAACCACATTACTAGAACAGTGTTTTACCTTATAAGTAACGCGGCTATTTTAGTACACGGTCGAAGCCGGGCGGGGCAGAAGACAAACAGACAGATAGATAGATAGAAAGACAGTCAGGTAGACAGATAGATAGACAAACAGACAGATAGATAGATAGATAGATAGACATGTAGACAGACAGATAGACAAACAGACAGACAGACAGATAGATAGATAGATAGATCGACTGACAGACAGGAAGACAGACAGATAGAAAGACAGACATATAGATAGATAGATAGATAGAAGGACAGACAGACATCCAGACAGACAGATAGTTAGATAGACAGACAAATAGACAGACAGACGGACAGATAGATAGACAGATAGACAGACAGACAAACAAAGAGATAGATAGACAAACAGACAGACAAAGAGACATACAGACAAAGAGACAGATAGATAGACAGACAGGCAGATAGACAGAAAGACAGGCAGACAGAGAGACAGATAGTTAGGTACACATATAGATAGATAGATAGATAGACAGACAGATAGACAGACAGACAGACAGACAGACAGACAGGCAGACAGACAGATAGGTGGATAGATAGATAGATAGACAGATAGATAGACTGACAGACAGACAGACTGACAGAAAGAAAGACAGACAGACAGATAGAAAGACAGACAGGCAGATAGACAGACAGACAGATAGATAGACAGACAGACAGATAGATAGACAGACACATAGGCAAATAGAAAAAAACAAATGGAAATTGAAGTTGAAAAATAGAACAGCAGTGATTGCATACATTTATGTACTTCCTTTCTATCATACCAGAATAACTAAGTGCGCGGGCAAATTTTGAGAAGAAAGGTGAAGCGAAGCGCACCGGGTTCCGCTAGTAATGTATAAATGTACATACATGGGAAACGATTAACATAACATTTAACTCGCGCAAATAAACTTTCAATATAAAGCCTGAGATTTTTTTTTTTTAAAAAGCTGTTATGTCTAACACTGTCATCTATTAATTGAAATCTAGCACAATGGCTAGGTATATGAAGGAGACTCACTCGAGTCGATTAATTTATATTGGAAAAGTTGCCATCGATGATACTATTTATAGCCTTCCATTCCTTG
Source organism: Brachyopa scutellaris (assembly GCA_949775065.1). Classification (NCBI taxonomy): domain Eukaryota; kingdom Metazoa; phylum Arthropoda; class Insecta; order Diptera; family Syrphidae; genus Brachyopa; species Brachyopa scutellaris. The sequence goes on from OX459113.1 coordinate 81,369,605, forward strand.
CTAGCGCTACCAAGGGCACTTTGTATTTTAGAGCAATAGTGTCTATACCGAGCTATCCTAATATCGTTATTGACTTTCTTACTCATGTGTATGCATATCAACCCTATTCTGGTACCCGTCGGATCTAAGATTCACTTCAATAGTTAGATCCACGTGAACGTGTTCACTGTATCACAAAATCCGTCGGATGAACTGTCTTACCGACACGTCGGTTTATTCTTTCGAACACAGCTGTCTTGCATTAGGCGTGTTTTTTTTAAACGTTAAAGCTAGCCAGTCGTTCATTAAAACGAATCCCAGCCAGCCGAACCCAGCTGACTTACCTCCAAGTTGGTGTGTGTGATTTCGGTCATATGTGTGTGATTTCGATCAGCTGTTAAGTGTGAACTGTCAAAGTATTCGGCATTCAACCAAATCGATTTTTTGTTATTTGTTGTGAAAACAATTAATTTCGGTAATTTATTCAATAGATAATTTACATAAAGTGATATGAAATCATAATATAGTGGATTATTTCAGTGAAACATCATTTAGTAATTGAAATTATATAATTTTCGTACACGGCAGTCTGTCAAATGTTCTACAAATCGCTTTCAGCGCCCCCTGACGATGAGTAAGCGTAAAATTCCTAGCTTCTATATATGTATGTATGTTGGTACTTACAAAATATATATTTCTTTGTCTATTTGGTGAGCTATCGCGTTATCACAGATTTATTTATAAACTTAACAACCACAAAAATATAAAACCACCGCGATATAAAAAAAAAGCATAATCATGCAAGTGCTATTTTCAAAACCGCACGATTAATTTTCCACCACACTGTATTATAAAATCAATTAACATAAATACTCACCCTCTTACTTCACTGCGATAAGCATCTGTCAAAAATTTAGCTATTTCTGAACGTGCCTCCACTATGCCGACAGTTGGTCCATATTGAAATACTAAACCCTGGTTGTTTGCCTCTATTTTCTGCAAACATTATAAACAAAATCTTATCACACAAACAATTTGGGTAAACAAAGCAGATACCATTCGATGAGTTGTTGCCTTCTCAAAGATCGCACAGCAATTAGTCAATATATCTGGACCAGGTGCACCTACACCCAAATTAATAATTGTCTTACTGTAAACATTTAAATCAGAAACATCGAAAAGGTGATTAAGCAATTTATCAATATTTTTTCTTGGATACATCTCAGCCATATTTATGAATAAATTACTAAATTTCTTGCAAGACGTGTACAAAAAGAACTTAACTAAATGATTTTTTAAATACACTAAGAAGTAAATACAAAATGATAAGAAAGCATTCTAGCATAACAAGTGAGCTTTTTATACTTGTTGACTTCTGGTGACGTTTAAATGGCATTTGATAGTACGAGTACGTGTATGTACTAGATTTATTAGTGGGTAAAATTTACAGGGTCACGCCTTCATATCGCAGTGAGCAATTATATTTTCTTGTCATCAATACGATTTGTGTATGATATGTCTACTTTTACATCACGCGACAAGACACGGCCGTCAAATAGTATCGTATGGTAAAATCGAGCAATTTGGGGGAAAACATCTGACAAGGCGGGGCTTGAGATTTTTTTATTAGCAGATTCTTTTCCAAAGCACGTGTCTACTTCCGTTTTGAATTGATCGTCAGTGGAAAAAGTTGTGGGTAGGGTCCACGAAATTGAGAGATTTGTTACTTCTTTTCTTTTTGTATTTTTGGTATTCCAGAAGTTTGATTTTTGTAGATATGCATTTATGTTTTGGCGAAGTTTGTGTATAATGTACATGCAAGGCGTGTACGGATTTCGGATGTTTGTTATAGTGTTCTTTGTCTTAAATTTAATGGCGGGGCTAGTGATGTTAAAATTCATCGCCTCATCAAAACTAGTTGATTAATGCCAAGAAAAACTGTATCGCCCGTGTAATCAGGCTAGAGTCCTAGAGTCACTCTTTTTTGGGTTCCAGGACATGATGCCATTGAGGGAAACGAGGAGCTGGCAAACTAGCCAGGCGAGGGTCGGCCATTATCAGGTCACTAAAGGGAAAATGTTTATATTCCTATAGGTGCTGTTAAGGGCAATATACTCTCACACTTCTTAAATCTATCTAAATTGGATCAGTCTTACAAGCTGTGTCATATTGAGAAAGATATGGCTAAATTACAATAGGCCAAAAATAAATTAGCGCGTGCCAGGCGGCGCATACTGGGAAAACCATTCTTTTTCAACCTTAAGGAGATATCCGAGGAGAGGATTGGAGATCTGATCCTCTTCTGAAAATCCACAGGGTGGATATAAGTTTTCTTATAAATTAATATTTTTTATTAAAACAAACTTATGATACAAGTTTTCATTATTTTTGTGAAAACTTCCCCCGGCCTACGTTACAACTTACCCCATAGTCTGGGTATGTTGTAACAAACCCTCTTTTTCTCAGCAGACTTTGTTGGACTTTTTTGGTGGACTTCGTAGATGAAATATTGCTCGTTTAGTTTGGTTGTCTAGTTTGCAAAATCTTAGGAGCACCATCAACTTAAGTAGAAAGTGTTATTTCTAACCCCACTCTTCCCTACACAAGTTTGACTGTTCCTCTTATAACACCTAATTACGAATGTTTCATAGTTTCAACTTCATCAGTGTGAAATTATCAGTGCGTGTTCGTACAGGTCAGGCCGTTCAGCATATAGCCGAGAGCCCAAGGACTACCTACCTTTTTATGGCCTAAATTGAATGATATGGATGTGGACGTAGTTGTCACAAGCCAAACTGCCGATGTAACACTAACTTAAATGCACGAGAAGTTCCCGGGACACATTATCTCGCAAAATAGCAATGTCAATTGGCCACTGAGATCGTGCGATTTGAAACTATTGGATTTGTTTCTTTGGGGTTAACTCAAATGTAAGGTATTTCTATACTTAAAAAGTGAATATCTTGGGACTTTAGAGTTGAAATTATAAGTTCTCATGGCATTATTTGTTGCAGTAAAAGAAACCTATCCCACGATATCTTCACTCGATTGGGTAGGTGTATATTTTTTTACTGTTCAATGTTCACTGTATGGCAAGGGGATAAAATAATCTTGTTTTAGATGCACTTTGTTGATATCTTCTAAAAGATTAAAGCAGCAAAAAACTTCACTAAAGTGCTCAAGAAGGATATTCCTCTGAAATGTGTTGTTCCGCTGTACTCTCCCTTTCTATTCTGTTTTTATTCTATTGCCCTAAGAAGATTTGTCGAAAATTCATAGTCAGCCGATGAATAGTGCCAAGAGCCGACTTTAGTTATAGCCGACAATAAATAAAAAGCCAGCTATAACTTTTCGTTATTCATAAACACATTTTTTCCTGTGTATTAGTATCGACTTTGGTATGTTTTTGTAAAATGATTTGAACGAACGAACCCAATTCAATTTCTTAATTCAATTTCAATTTATTTATAATGGTATTGCTTACAATATTAAGATAACAAGCATCTTTTTAATTATGAAAGCCTTCATTTATGTTAAGAAACATTTAGAACAAAACGTTTAAAGTCGAATATAAGGTGACTATGAATAGCAAAAAGTATATTTTAGGTTGTGTAGGTGAATACATTTTTAAATTATCTGACTATGAATTTGGGTCATTATTTTTAAGAAATAGTATTGGTGTCTATCTAACTTTTTATCTTCTAGAGTCGTATGAGCGGATTACAGTTTAACCCTCACACGTTCTTTATTAACCGGGGTTAATATGGGCACTTTCATTATATCATATCTTGGATACTTTTGAACTAAATGTCCTTTCATTCAGACTCAGTGACTAAATATTTGATATTTTTCGAGAAATATAGAAAAAAATAAATTTTGACAGTTTTTCGACTGATTTTTCGTCAAATTGTAGCAAACGTACCTTATTAACCCAGGTTAATATTTTAACTTTTGTATGAAAAAATTCTGAATTTGTCCTATAGTTCTACTTTTTTTGTAGGAAAATATAGCTACATACATACATACATACATGCCTACGAGTTTGTATATATATATATGTCGCATTTTCATTTTCTAAAGTACTTTTCATTTTATTTTATTTTTAAAGAAAATTATATTTTTTATTTCAAAGAAGAAAATGATACGTTCATCGGCGCCTTCTAGAAAAGAATAATCTTTTATTTTCTTTTCTCGCCCAATGATCGAATCTAAGTGTGCCCATACTGTCGCACTTAATTTTTCCTCTATCGACAAGTAGTGCCAGATATCCATAGCTCTACGACACGGCCAACACTGACAAGTCACCCGTCCTCGGGTACCCAGTGAATAGATCCATTCCCATACCTTAAAGATTCACACTCGGCTATTCTGACTCAAAAATTGGTCTATTTTTTAATTTTTTTTTTTTTTTTCGTAGTATCTGATAAACTTAACTTAACATCAATATTGATTATTTTATCAGCGAAAAGGAAAACAGAATAAAACTTAAAGTAAACCAGTCCATTGGCTATTTTAACAATAAAGTAAAATCTAAAAGTGAACTTGTCCATCGGTTACTTTAACAGTAAAACAAAAATTAAAGTGAACCTGTCCATCGGTTACTTTAAGAATAAAACAAAAGTTAAAAGTGAACCAGTCCATCGGTTACTTTAACAATAAAACCAAAATTAAAAGTGAACCTGTCCATCGGTTACTTTAAGAATAAAACAAAAGTTAAAAGTGAACCAGTCCATCGGTTACTTTAACAGTAAAACCAAAATTAAAAGTGAACCTGTCCATCGGTTACTTTGACAATTATTATTACATATTAAATGTGTCGTTTTTCCCGACACTATCAACTTCTACATATAGCTCTCTGGGAACTTGATGAACAGGTGCTATCCTTATTCGATCGTGCCAATACTTATACATTCTATTTTAGTTCAATGCTTTAATCCAATAACTATCCATCCAATACTTCCACAATTCTTAATGGCCCTTTATACTTCGGAAATAACTACTGCGAATCTACAAACATTAGCTTTATTTTTATCCAACCTTTTCTTATCAAAGCTAGCCACGTCCTCTATATTCTCCACCGCATGTTTGTGGTATATGGTTTCAATTTCCAACGATGCACACTGGGTGCCAACTCCCTTTTACTCTTAGACGCCTTTAGCGAATTACAGTCTGTCACTGTCACTTTCGCCCTTGCAAGTAATGGGGAAAATGTTTCACAGCATTTACGACCGCTAGACTTTCCAGTTCGTAAGAATGATACCTCGACTCACATGGTGTAGTCCGGCGACTGAAATAGGCAATAACATTCTGAATGTTGTTAACATTTTGTATCAATATTGTATCGTAACCATCTGCACTGGCGTCAGTGTGCAGCTCAATGGGATGCTCTGGATTGAAAATCATCAGTACAGGTTCTTTCGTGAGCTGCTAAGTTATTTTTTTGTCGTATTTCCTCATATGACCTGTTCCAGACAATTTTACCCTTTCCACTAATTAATTTCAACAGTGCTCCCATTGTTTTAGAAAATTGCGGCACGAATTGCCGAAAATATGACGCAAGTCCAATAAATTGCCTTAGTTGTGTAACTGTTTCTGGTGGCTGTAAGGATTTTTGAGGGTTGGGGCTAATTTGGCTTTCTCCGATAACCGAACCCAAAAACTCTCCGCTTTTTCATAAGAGCATTTGGCCATGTTTAAAGTAAAACCCGCCTCACCAAGGACATTAAGTACCAGTCGCAAGCACTCTAACCCTTCCTCCACTGTATTCGATAGGACCACCATGTCAGTGTCTATTTTATCGAAATTAATCTCACATTTATGCACCCCGGAGGAGATAAAATGAGATTACCCATCGTCGTGTATACCCTTAGCCCCTGGCTGAGAATTTCACGACCAATCGTGACACCATTTTTTAAGAATATGTCTGGCAGCACATCATATAAAATGTCTAAATTTAAATCACCGATGGTTACTTTCGATAAAATTTGTAGGGTACTGTTTACGCTCGATCGCCCTATACCCGTTAATACTACGTTGTTGTGGCATCGCTTTCCCGAGAATTTTGCGGCGAGGCTTTCCTTAACGAGGAAACATTCCGCACCAGAATCATAAAAGAATAAAAACAACTCACCATTATTAAGAATCTGATCAGATGGGTTATTATTTGCAAAACATAAATCCACCCTTCTCTCTGTGATGTTACTACTCATCACTGCACTCGTTATATTTACTTGCATTTTCTTTAGGTATACCGTATACGCGAACGTGTACATTTGTTAGTAAAATGTCCTCTAATGCCACACTTTAAGCAAAAAAGCGTCTAATTGAGAGTGCTGTCCAATGGCTGTTGCTAACGACACAGTGTTGCTTCCAGATTTATGGATTTCTCTTCTTGTCCGACAATCGATTGCTTTGTGCCCGGGTTTCCCACATTGAAAACATTTGGTGACTGAAGCTGATGCTCTGAGTACTTTGCTGCCACCTGGTCCATCTGCTTTGTACTTGCGATCCTGAGGTTGCTTTCCTCTTAATAAATGCAAACGCTTGCGATTCCTGTTGCAACTTGTCTCTTCCTGCGATTTCGGTTGTCAATGCGAGCCTCTGAAGTCAGCCATCGAATTGTGACACTGCACTGTCGTCACCACTATTTGCTCCGCCGTAAGATTTTGCCAGCGAGAAGTCAGATTCGTCATTAATCGAGCTGCGTATGCAGCCAAACACTCGTCCTCTTTAGGTCGCCCATTCTGCAAGTTGATCAGTGTTGCTGCAGATGTTTCATTGCACGCATAGCGGGCTATAAACAGGTCCTTGCATTGATGCCAGGTTATCCCAGCGAAGGATACTTGCGATAACCATCTCGATGAACTACCCTTTAGCGCTGCGCTGAGCGCGATCACCAGTAAACAGCCTTGCAAGGGGTTCTCCGATAGGCAGAAGTCAACTGTTGCACACCATGCCCGAGAATCCTTATCAGGCTTGTCAGGATTGAAGAAAAATATTCCTACTTCTTGCTGATGTTTTCATCACCTCCATCAGGTACGCCAATAGTGCTCGCAAAAGATTTTCTTCTGTACCAGATTTCTCTGGTGCATTGGGTGCTTGGGCAGATCCCACTTCTGATGTCGCATTTTCATTTTCTAAAGTACTTTTCATTTTATTTTATTTTTAAAGAAAATTATATTTTTTATTTCAAAGAAGAAAATGATACGTTCATCGGCGCCTTCTAGAAAAGAATAATCTTTTATTTTCTTTTCTCGCCCAATGATCGAATCTAAGTGTGCCCATACTGTCGCACTTAATTTTTCCTCTATCGACAAGTAGTGCCAGATATCCATAGCTCTACGACATATATAAACATATAGATATGTATGCACATATGTATATACCGATGTTTTTACATATGAGTATGTTGCACATACAGTTTCAGTTGGGTGGTATCTGTAAGCTACATCTTCAAATTTGTGAACGAAAGAAACCAATTTGTTGTTTATTACATTTCAGTACCTCTATGAACATGCATAGGTAAGGTACTATGTACAGTACATTGTACATATTACATTTATAGATTAGTAGTTTCGAACTTCGTCATTGTCAAACTACGCACTTAGGCTTCCTTCACTGTATGCAACTCTTTCGTGTTGCTCTTTTCAATTATTTTTTTTTTTGCTGATAACATAATATGAAGCAAACACCTCTAATTTTTTGGCCACCTGAAGATTCTTCCTGAGAAGCATCATCAGGCAAAAATGGCTAGAAGGTCTAGGTATTGTGTTCAATTTGATCAATTGGAATACCTAAAATGCGACTTTTAGTGTTACTTTGCCCACATTTCGAGGAATTCGAGCTCTTCTAGTTATTGTAGGCGTACGAAAATGCTTCCTCAACTCTTCAGGAAACTGCGTTGGCTCGACTGTCTTAGACAATCGTATTATTGGACCAGAAGATTAAGTCAGCTACATATGAATATGTGTGCATGCCCATGATGTTGTAAAATAGAGCCAGCGGTTTGTTTTCATCTTAGTTGTGTTTTGACCAAGCATTTGATTAATCAAATCCACACCTCCTTTTGTTAAAGACTGTATGCTATCTTCTTCATCACCAGAATGAAGTGTATCAAGAATCGATTTCAAGTATTGTTGTTGTACTTCATGTGCCAATCTTGAAGAAAAATCATATCATGTATCAAATTGCACACCCTAAATCTACCTATCTAATTGTATGTGATGTGTTAATACTTTACATGGATAATGCCCACACTTGAAAGAAATTTAAATTTTATTTTGATCCATTTTCACACAAATGAAATTCACAAGTGTACTGATTGAATATGATTGTCAAACAAATTTGATAAGGAAATTCGCTCAGTTCACATAAAATTTAATTTTCCAATGTAAATCGTACTAATGGGGGATTTCCCTTGTTATTTTCCAGGTGCGCAAAAAATATAATTTGCAAAATTTATTCAAAAAACAACAAAGAACAATTAAAAGGATGGCAGGAAGTAAGAATTTTGTTTTTGTAGACCATAGAGCCCATAGAAAGAGGAAGGGAATAAAAATATTAACCTGGGTTAATAAGGTACTGATTAAGGGGCAAAAATTGTCGCCCGTGTGAGGGTTAAGCTCGTTCCTTACCTGACTTGTAACTGCATTTCTTGCCTTTCTGAGAGGGTTCAATTTTCTCCTTCGTGCAGTTATACAGGAAGATACATCGTTTGCTTGTGGTTTAGAATTTTCCCTTTAATGCGAACTACAATCCATAAATGTTGATTGTGTCCTAGCCTTTAATTCATCTTCCGAGCTATGTAACTCTGTTGTTAATGACACTTCAAAGATATTTGTACCTTTCCACCTCTTCGATGTTTTCTAAATCCACTCTCACGTTCATTATCCTCACTCAATTGCGCCATTTATAATAACTTATATTTTTTGACGTTCAATTGTAAGCTTTGTGTCTTTCCAGACTTTCAGACTCTTCTCCAGGAGTTGGTAAACACCTGCGAGGCTGTATAGAGATCGGCCTCAAGGGCCTTTCTCCGACTGTGAAACTTTCCATTCTTTCTTGGCAGTTTCATAAATCGTCGTCTATTCCACACTCGCAGAGATAAATACAAGAGAAGTTTCGACCACAAATGATCTGATGCATTATTTGGATTCGTCTTCTAAGGAAAGAAATACTATTTGTATGTTATTTCTTTATCTCCTTTTTTAAATCCATATATTCATCTTTCGATTCACAATTTCATCATTTATCCAATTTATACTCAGTAATTGACATTGACGGCTTAAATATATGCATGTAGAAGAGGTTGCCGTGCAGGAGGAGGCACTTAGTAGTCTTAAAAGGGTCCTGATAATATTGCTGCTATAACGTAATTTTAAATAATTAGAGTCGGCTATAAATTTCTCATATAATATTTTGACGTTTGGGTTTGTTCGTTCAAATCACTTTACAAAAATATACCAAAGTCGATACTAATTAATACACATGCCAAAATGTGCTTATGAATAGCGAAAAGTTATAGCCGGCTTTTTTATTTATAGCTGGCTGTAACTATAGTCGGCTATAGGCACTATTCATGGGCTGACTATGAATTTGGGCCATTGTTTATAATAAATTTCTTTTTCTTGTTAAAAATGTAATATCTGACCATCAACATGGATTTACGAAGGGTAGATCTACTTCAACGAATCTTTCACTTTTTCGAAACTATGTCATGCATCATTTCGAACTTGGTATGCAGACTGATGTAGTGTTAACTGGTTTTGCAAAAGCCTTCAATAAAGTTAGTCATCGTACCCTTATTCAGAAACTATCCATACAAGGATTTCATTCTACCTTTCTTAGTTTGTTCCCAGTTAGTACGTAGGGTTTAAAATGTTAAAATTGATGACTGTCTTTCTGCTCCTATTAGAGTTACATGTGGGGTCCCTCAAGGGAGTTGCTTGCGACCATTATTATTTCTGTTGTTCATCAACGATCTTGCACTAGTCGTCAAACATGCCGAGTGCCTTCTTTTTGCCGTTGATCTCAAATTAATTCGCTCCAATAAATCAGAATATAAAAATTTATTACATCAAGATGTGGTTGGTTGGTGAACGGAATCATCTAAACATTCTAAATGTTTACAAATGCCAATGTTCTTACCCTTACTACCAGTTGCCGCTGGCGTCGGCTCTTAACTCCGTAGCGGTTTCAAACCTGTTTCTTAAGCTTATCCTCTTCAGTTCCTCCCGGTCTTGTGGAATAGTAATACCCTACACCTTTTCGATTCTGTGCCAACTTTTCTCCTCAGAGCATGATCCTGATGGTATTAGTTAGAGAACCTTCTTACAGAACTCTCATTGCATCTAATAAGTCACGGTATTTGAAGCTGTTTGTGGCTGGCTACACGATCAATTCCATACCGATTCTTTTCAGTGAGACTGGTACATTTTATGTGAGTTAAAACGAAAAGGGTTGATTTCAGCAAAAGCATACCGAAAATCAGCTTTCAATATGATTTCTCGGTGGAAGATGAATGTTCTTTTCTCAAAGCGTTTCATTTCTCATACATTTTACGGAAAACTCAAAAATATAGTTCTCTGTGAAGGACGGAGCACGGAGGTTGTGTGTTCTGTTTTCAAAGCGTTTCCCTCAACACATTTTGTGTGTAGCCACGGGGAACTTTTCAATACCTATTATTCCATTGACCGTGTAGCCACCGTCTTTGGGTTGCTATGGCGTAGTGTAGTCGTTGTTTGTTACGCTGAAGGTTTCAGGGCTTAAATTCATATGTCAGAGAAAAGTAAAATCGACCTATTTAATGTGAAAACTTCATACGAAGTTATAATTCATATACCTGAAGAAATTGATCGCACAAACAATGAGTTTACTGTGAACTATAAGCAACGAAAAAAATAATCCGAATACATAACACTTCAGTAATCCTGACACCGCACATAGAGTCAGTTGAAACCTTACATCTGAGTTTCCTATATAAGTCTGTCTCTCGTTCTTGTTCTTCATCTACTCGCACTGTGTATGCATTATAGGGGTATTCATAACCTCTTTAGCGCTTGTAAGCTGTAAAAAAAAAAAGCACGACACATTCCGCTCAGATAAGGCCACGATAACTGCATTATTTTCTTCACTCAATTGTACCCTTTTAAGATAAATAACTGCACGGACTGTTAAATTAAAGAAATAAAAAATTATTAGGTAAATCCCCGAAAAAAACATGGAAAACCCGTATGCGTGGGCTGTCATACATTACCTTCTCTTGCAGATTCTGACAACCTGTAACCTGTACTAAATAAGCACATCTATAATCTTCCAGAGACCTCTGCAAATCGATCGTTGAATTTTATTCACTAAGCAAACTAAGATCTAGCTTAAGGTTACATTCTCAGCCATTTGCAAAAGTATTTATTTACTTGATTTATAACAAATATTCAGTTATTAAGTTACAAAGATAATATGAAACATAAGCATTCGGACTTTCACCGAAATGGTTGCTCTATTTCGAATTACTTTCTAAATACTCCTTCAAGCTATCGCATATTTTAGAAACCGCATTAGTCAAGATTTCCTTTTCGTGAAAAGCTATTGCAATCCGAAAATAGTTTTTGAAACTACTTTCCACTGAGAAACGTTTACCAGGAAGAAAAAATACTTTATACTTGGTCAAGCAGATCTTTAGCAAATCGTCTGCGTCAGTATTTTCTGGCATTTGAACCCAAACAAAGTACCCACCTCGGGGCTCCACAAAACGACAGGAATTCGGTAGTTTATCTTTCAAAATTTGAATAGCTGATGACATTCTTCCTTGGTACAGTTGCTTCGCCATGGCAGCATGTGCTTGGACCAAACCCAGTTGTAGGAGACTAGCCATTATACCGGACGTATAATTATTTAAGCAGCCGCCGCTTTTCATTATGCCACTGTGAAACGAAAAGGAAAAAAATGCGATTATCCTGGTTTCTGATCTATGTAATATTGAAGCAAGCCCAGTCTTATCGATTTGTATGTATGACACATTATAGCTAGGTACCTTGTTTCCAAAATTATTTTGCATCTTGGAGGAGCCTCAAGCCATCCCAAACGTACTCCTGGTCCAATGATTTTCGAAAAAGTTCCATTCGAAATGACATTTCCCTTAAAGTCCTCATCATTTGGATTGTCGAAAGCATATAAACGTTTTGGGGCATCATCGTCTCTGTAGTATAAAGTATTATAGACATCATCACAAGTAATCAAAATGTCAAATTCCCGGGCAAGTTTGATAAGCTTTTCGGAAACCTCTAGGTAAATAAATTTAAAAATGTGATAATTTCAGAACTTTTCCCATTTACCATCAGCAAATGTAATCCCTGTAGGATTGTGGTAGCATGGAATCGCAAAGTATAAGCCCCAATAGGATTTGGATTCTGATTTAAACTCTTTTTCCTTCAGAAGCTCCCTTAGTGCTTCTATATCGACACCATCATCGTTTAATTTAACTTTAATGGAATAGTTGAATGAGAATATTATTATTCTGTATCCTACGGAACTTACCTGGGATGATATGAAGTGTGGTGAATTGCCGAAAAGACTCCAGTGCTATCATGTATGTCACTTCATCGACAAATATATAACCGTTCAGATCCAGCAGGGTGGTTAGTATGATGTGTATTCCCTGTGTTGCACCGCTAGTCACAACAATATCTTCGCTGAAAAGTTTATTTAAAAATAAGTCATAGTTAGATTGAAAACAAATTATTTTTTTTTACATGTACCGGGTGGCCCGAAATGTATCACCCTATTGAAAAATGCTATCACCTTTACAAATGGCGGCAAATGCCAGTTTTGTTTTGATATTTATGAAGTAAACAGATGCAGAATACACGGCGACAGGCCATGAAATGCTATACTCCTCCAGATCGCGGAATACTCGCCCGACAATAAACATTTTGAAGGAGGCGTTTCCGGGTCGCATAAAGTCTCGTTTTTACTATTTGCCGGCAAGATCGCCCGATTTAACCGATGCAGACTTATTTTTTGGAGGTTTTTGGAAGTCACGGGTCTATCAGAGCTAGCCATAGACTCTGAAAGCTTTCAAAGAGAATATCTGTCAAGAGTCCGATAACTTATCGCACACAAACCATGACCGATCCAATATAAAAGCGAGTTACTTCTTAACAAATTACTTACCTACGAATTTTATAATTTTTATAAGATTTCGCACGAAATTCTTAACATGTGATAAAATGAAAGACAAAAATATTAAAAATACAAAATAATATTTTGGAACAACCAATTAAGGATACTGCTTAGAAAAAAACTGGAAACAAAAAATAAATACTTAACGATAGTTTTTGATTTCCTTTACAACAATTTTCCATTAACAAAAGAAAAGAAATAAACGATATTAAATATAAAAATAATCCTTATTTACATAAAATTAAACTCAAACACAAGGGAACAAGCGGCTAGATAGCATTGCGCGAATTAACGGTTTGCCAGATAAGCAAAGGCAAAAACACCAAAAGCCGGTGGATAGAAGTGTTAAACATAGAAATGTTAAAAAGTATTGCGAGTTAATCTCACAGCGAGATGAACGCAAGACGAAATGACAGACAATGTTCCACATGCCCACATGAGTTCCGCGAAATAAAGGAAATATATTCAGACAGTCGCGAGACAACAGTTTGCGAAATAAAAACAGCGAATTGTCGGTTACCCCTCATACGTATTTGCACTAACACCATCTATTGAAACAAAAATCAACCCAAGCCTTTTCTTATATTTAGTTGACAAACCAAAAAAAAAAACGTATTTTCTCTGTAAAATGAATTGAAGCATAATTGTTACAATATACTTGTGGACTATGTGGCGTATACGTAATTTTTTCTTCTTTTTTCATTGTTCGCTCTTTCTCTGACGCTTTTTTCTTTCTCTGGGCATTCATACGATTTTGAGGCACTGGACGCAGTTTTTTTTTTGGGTCGGTTTGTTTTGCACTTTTTTTCTCCTAATCAATACCTATAACTTTGCTGAAGACTGAAAAAAGATCCCTACGGTTAACCAAGATATAGCCATGAGAAAAAAACCAAAAAGTCAAACCAAAGAAAGGTTTGACAAAACCGAACTTGACTAATTTCTGATTAAATTTGATGTCTAATCATCGCAGCAATACAATGTATTAAATCATTTCGAATATTGTTTAAGAGGACCGAGAAAATAGGATTTTGTACACTTGAACATTGCTCGACAACGGCTATACCCTGAAATCCATCGTTTTGTTTCATCTTGTTTCGTACTTTTAGTTGGTTTTTCCCGTAGTCGGGTTTTAGTTTTGTAAGCTTGATTCTTTATTTACAACTATTTAGCTGTTGTTGTTTCAGAAAATATGTAGAGTGTACGTAGGTATGCAATGTCGTATATTCTACTTGTCAAACCCTTTCATTTGATATCCATATTAAGGAAGTAATAAAGATAACGGTAGTCCGCCACCTTGTGGGCGTCCATCATATTGAATTTTTAATGACGTCATAGCGTATTGTATTCTACTTGCCAAGTCCTTTCATTAGATACTACTATCAAGGCGTTTGTAAACGAAAAGAAAATAAAAAACAAAAAGTAATCCGCCATATTGCTTGATGCGTCCGCCATATTGAATTTTTCTGTGACGTTATATGGCCTAGAATACTCTCCGAATCAAGACGAATCCAACGACACCTCATTTGTTGAAATCGGTTCCATAGTTTAGGCTGTACGAGGTGACATCCTTACATACAAACATACAAACAAGCAAACAAACAAACAGACAAACCCAGGGTGTGAAAATCAGAACCCTTTTTTTTGCCTAGTCGGGTAAAAATAGGTCTAACTTCTACGAAAACATAGAGTTTGTGAAAAACAAAATGTAGGAAAGCTCTGGAATATAAATAAAGATACGTATAGGACAAAACTGTTTACTTTTTTTTAACTTTAAATAATTTAAAATTGTGCTTTTATCTTTATTATTATTTTACATATAATATGCTTATGCAGATTTTATTATAACCATTCAACTGCTTCAATTTTCTTTTAGTTGTAATGCAGTAAGCACCTGCCACCATCGGCTTTTTTTTTGTCACTGTTAATCACTGTTAATATAAATGACTAGAAGTCTGTCAAAGGTGACTACAATTGTTATTCGGCAGGTAAACGTACAAGAAATAAAATTTTTATATTCTATGGCTTCCCATCTTAAATTTGGCACGCCACGCCACTGTAGCGTACATAATGTACTTGGTTACAGCAATTCTTATGATGACAGGACTACCACACTGACTCTCTGTGCATTCCGCTTTAAAAAAAAAAGGCATTATTGGAATACCACATGTAATCTATGTATCTTACGCATGTAGCCGCATGTGGTGATGTTGGTAAAAAGTATTACCGACATTTTTTTTTATGCTATCGCATACGAAAATTTTGAAATGCAATACTTTTTAGTCGCTTTCATTGAACGTTTTTGGTGCATGCTTTGCTTTTTACTAGTAGCAGTTGCATATGTTTAGGGATGTCCTTTTTACCCAACTACGCGAAGGAAGTGTTATGACAGGCTGGGTTTATTTGTATGTTTGTTTGGATCTATGTTTGTATGTTTGCATGCAAGGATGTAACCTCATACAGCCTAAACTATGGAACCGATTTCAACAAATAAGGTGTCGTTGGATTCGTCTTAATCCGAAAAGTGTCCTAGGCTTGCACCAAGCAAGATGGCGGATTACCTCTTTTTTTTATATTTTTCTTTACACCCGCCTCGATAGTGGTATCAAATGAGAGGGTTTGACAAGTAGAACACGACATTGGTTACTAATATACACTACATTTTTTGTGCAACTAAAAAGTTGGAAATAAAAAATTAAGTTTAAAAAACTAAAACCCTACTATGGGGAAAACTAACTAAAAGTAAGTATCAAAATGAAACGAAACGATGATTTTCAGGGTATATCCGTGGTCGCATGTCGTTACAATAACGCATTTATATAGCTACGCATTCATTGGCAAAGGGGCATACGACCACGGCTATACTCTAAAAATCCTCGATTCGTTTCATCTTGTTTCAATCAACGGCGGTTGACACTTCACTGTCACTGGGACTACGAGAAGGACACTGCTAAGCGTACTCATCAAATGTTTGGCAGGTAGCCGATCGAAAGCTTACTTTTTTTAATTTGTCCACAATTACTATGAAAACAAAATACTCCCCTACAATCTTCTAAAGTAGGTACACTTATCTGAATTTTCAAACTGATAGCCCTCGCCTGAGCCCTGATATGGACATCTCCGATAGCTCAGTAACTCGTAGCATGACAAATCATATTACGCAAGCAAACAATTTTGCATGTTAAGGAAATGTTAACTTGTAAAGATTGCAAGATAAGTTCAATATAAATTAACAACACCACTGACCTTTGTTTTCTAAAAATATATAATACTAAATTAATATACTAAATTAAAAATTAATCTATTCCCTCCATCGCTCCAATCTATCGTTTATTTGTCTTAATATCCTCTTCCTTGAGTGTTAAGTCTAATATAAATAATAAAGTCAACACTACAAGTCCCTCGTCTCAAGTTTTTGGCAATCTACGAGTCATATGAATCACATATTTGCTAACGAAACTGTTTCTTTGCATTTATTTGTTTATGCATTTTTATAATGCATCTATGTATAGGTATCGATTCAGATAGAATAAAGAACATACTTAGACAATTTCGATGTCGGTAAACAGTAGGGCTTTGATGCATTAACCAGGTTAATAAAAATTTTCGTTTTCTGTACGCTTATTGCCAAATTAATAGTAGGGCTGTAGGATATACCTATACCAATTTAAGTCATAAATACTGGCACACATTTAAATGCACTCATCTTGAAAAAGGTATTGAATACATAAATTCTATTTATGTATATGCATTCAATGGGAAACATTTATGTACTAAAGGTGTTTTTTTTTTCTAACATATATATGCTTTAAATACCTAGTATTAGTTTAGCTTTTAGGATAGTTATCAGGTATTATGAGTTATAGTACTTTCGAAAAAATTTTATCGAAATTGTCAAAAATGACAAGACATCAATTTTGCAAAAACTTGGGCAGAGAAAGATGTCTTCAGAGGAGAGAAAGTAAATGAAAGCTAAACTGAACAAAAAAAGGTTTAATACCATTTTTTTTTGTCTCAATTAGCCGAAGAAAAATAAATACTACAACCGAAGTGTCATTTATATCACTACACCCAATGCTGCCAGATATATATTAAGACAACTTTAAACCGCGATAATCGTTTTTTTAATGTGACTTTTTCTTAGCCTTTATAAATGCCCAAAAGGGAATATTTTATTCAGAAATGACAGAATATTTACTAAGTAATCTTTTAATTAGCAAACCGGACGAGTAAAAGGGCCGGAACATCAGAACTAACTAGGCAAATCAAACAGGACCATCATCCCGCATCTGTGATGGGTTTGTAAGTCAGCTACGACTACGATGACGTTACAGGCATTTTGGTCAATACATAGGCAAAATTCCACCAAATGGATGATCCAGAAGGCACTGTGCAGGGACTTCACCAACAATATTGTTTTCAAACAGCCAGTGGATCTCCAAACGAGACTCCTTACTATCTCATAAGGTAAAAACAAAAAGTTTGGCTCTAAAACTCGTGCTTCATAGCAGCAGGTGCATCGATTTTAAGCTGTGGTCTATTTCAGAAAACTTAACATAAATATGCTAAGGATTTATTTAGCAATCCATTTTATGCATAACGGTATATTTCATTCCAATTATCAAAAATAAGAAACAAGTAATCGGACAATCAATGTACGAGTATATACGTACATACATACATATATACATACAGTTAGGTGCAAACCTGTTTCAATGTTGCAGATATAGCTGCATTTATATACACAATTTTTTGTTTACATAAATCAAAACAAACTGCGCACCACTTCTAGATTGCTGGATGTTTGTAGTGTTCAAAAACATATACTACAGAACCCATATGAATCTTGCCTGAGTTACAATTACTTTTTACATTGAAACAGTTTTGCACCGATCTTGCAGGCGTTCATTCTCTCATTCGTAATTAGCCGTTCTTAGCAATCGAACGTTGAACAAACTACTCAATTATTATTATTTATCTATTAGAAATACTGTGTAATCAGGTAAACAAAAAAACAAAATAGAAAAATTAAAATAATCAAAATTAAAACAACCCTTTTAGTAGCAGGTAAATACAATGAGGCCTCTCTCACTAAATGTGCGTCTGCAAGCTGAAAAATTATTGAGGGAAGGAAAAACTATGGGGTTTGTGGCCACAGAGTTGAACATTAGCAAAGCAAGTGTCAGCAGATTGAAAAAGAAACGGTGCTCCAATATAAAAAAAACTCAAAGGGTGGTAGGCCAAAAAAACTTTCCGACCAGGATGAGCGATGCCTTTCCAGATACGTCTTAACCCAAAGCGTAAAAAGTGCTGCAGAAGCGACGAAAGAACTGGAAAAGGCTACGGGGAAAAGAGTAAGCTGATAGACAGCCTATCGCACGCTTCATAAGCAGAAATTTGAAGCGTTTGAAAAGAAGAAAAAACCTGCGCTTTCAAAGAAAAATGTAAAGGCAAGACTATCCTTTGTCAAAAAATATAAAAGCTGGTCGGAAATGGACTGGAGTAAGGTAGTTTGGTCTGATGAGACAAAAATCAACCGATATTGCACGGATGGAAGGTCTTGAGCCAGGAGAAGACATGGAGAATCATTGAAGCCAAGTCATGTAAAGCAGACTGTGAAACATGGTGGAGGTTCTATCATGTTGTGGGGTTGCTTTACCGCTTCTGGTGTGGGTGAGTTATGTCTTGTAGATGGTATTATGGACAAAAATATGTATAAAAACATCCTAAGACAACATCTCTTAAAAACAGTCCGATCTTTGCCAATTCCCCCAGAAGATATAGTCTTCCAGCACGATCGGGACCCCAAACATATGGCGAAAACGGTTCAGGAATGGCTTGGAAATCAATCGGTCTCCGTCTTAGATTGGCCCGCCCAAAGCCCAGACCTGAATCCAATAGAGAACCTCTGGTCATACCTCAATTCCGCGCTCAATAAGGAGTATACATCCCCACCGTCATCTCTAGCCGTTTTGTGGGAGATGGTCAAAGAGCAGTGGACTAAAATCCCCACCAGCTATTGCCAGACACTCTCTAGCAGCATACCAGGCCGCATCAAGGCAACAAAGAATGCTAAGAGGTTGTGGACGAAGTATTAAACTCTGACTTTCAACGGACAATTTTTTTGGTACAAAACCGTTTCAGTAATATTAAGACACAAAACCTGTAAAAACCCTACTTTTGTGAATTTTTTTTTATGTTATAAATCCAGTGAATTATGTATTAATAAAATGTTATTTTCGTTTTAAATAAGTTGCATTTATTTTTAAATACAAGTGCAAAATAGTTCTTAGCAGGTACTATTGAAACAGTTTTGCACCTAACTGTATATACATACATACATACATACATACATACATACATACATACATACATGCACACATTTTTACAAACTTAGAATATTTACGTGTATTTTTGTGGTAAGTAACTGTGTACACATGGTATTTATTTTTAAACTCAACGACCACAAAAACATAAAACCACCAACGATACACATATACATATGTTACTCGTTGCTTTAAATTTCAAACCGCACGATTTATTTTCGACCACACTGTACTACGTACGCCATAAAAAAAATCTCCTTCACTCACCGTTTTACTTCACTGCGATATGCATTCGTTAGAAATGTTGCTATTTCTGAACGTACTTCCAATATTCCCACAGTTGGGCCGTATTGAAAAAGCATTCCCTGGTTGGTGGCCTCTAATTTCTGCAAATACGAGTAAAATAAACACAATAAGATCATACAAATATGTATGTATGTAGGTTAAGTAATAACGATTTAAAAATGTAGGTAGGTACCATTCGATGAATTGTCGCCTTTTCGAACATCTCAGCGCATTTGGTTAATATATCTGGACCAGGTGCACCTACACCCAAATTAGTAATAACATCATCGTAAGCATTTAAATCAGACCCATCGTAAAGATGCTTCTGCATTTTATCTTCATTTTTCTTTGGATAAATCGCAGCCATACTCGTATTTAAAATTATAACAAACAATTCAATTTTTCGCACAACGTCGACAAAGTGAACTGAACTACTTGTAACTTGATTGTTGAATGTACCATAGTAACTGAAAACAAACTGGTAAAGGAGTGTTATGATGGGTGAGCTTTTAATTGGATGCATTCGGCTTCTCTTTTAAATGTAGTAGATTTTTTGGTGAGTAAAATCAAAGGCGATATAATAGCCGCGTTTTATTATCACCCATGATCCAGATTGGATCATTGGTGTATATTTATTTATTTATTTATTTAGCTTAATACAAGCCAATAAAACTTACTAAGAAATTTAAAGCTAACATTAAACTTAGGGGAGTACTTAAATCTAAAATTTAAGAGCAAGGTACTTAACGATAGGTTTTTTTTTATTGAGCTCAACCCTTATGTGTGTGACGAGGTACCCGGGTCAGTGCTGTCGTTTTCCAATTTTCAAGAGTATCAGAATTTGAAATTTTTGGGTATCATTTTCAACCCAAGGGTATCATAAAATAGTACACACATTTTCGTCTTTTTAAAAATATATGTATACATACAGCGTGTTTACAAAGTCTATCTCCAATGTGGACATCATTTATAGAAAATTTAAGAAAATACATACCTTGACACATGCTAAGAAGAAAAAGAAGAAGAAGAAGAAGAAGAAACTCGCTAATTCTTACTACAGAAACTTTATTTAGGGCTTCAATCTTAGAAAAAATAATACCCTTTTAAACTGCGTTTAAATAAAATTGAAACCTTTTTTGGCTTTGTAGATATTTAATTTTTAAGTCAGTTTCATTTATCTTGCCCAAGCAAATTTTTGACTTTCAGTTTGCTTTTCTACAAAAAAAATGCGTAATAAACATACTGTTTTATTATATAACAATTTTAAACAAAAAATATATGATAAACCACAAATTTGTTGATGCTTGGGAAAATCTGCAGCGGATAAAAAAGGAAAATATGATTTTTGCCTACTTTTCTAATTACAGTTGGCAATTAATACGATTTCCCAACTAATCTATAATTTTGCAATATTTTTTTAAAAAATGTATGGCTGTACGAAGGTTCTAAAATCTAAAGCATGCTCATTTATTAGACTACCCGCCAAAACTGTAAGTTAGGTTTGAGTTTGTAGGCCAAGTTGTAAAATTTACCTAAGAAAAATTGTGTAAAAGATTAGAAAAAAAAAAATCTAATTCATCAGTTTAATTTTTGAAGCCAAGGTTACGCAACAATCTTTTACAAACCAAAAATACGCAGATATTATGTACGTTTATGAGCTGTGTAACGAAAGTCCAAATAGAGCACGACAAAGATACCGTAAGCTTTATCCTTCCTTAACATTGTTTTTGTTCTCTTTTCCGATATATACTTCAAATAATTGTCTCTTTCTTTCTTCCAGCGATGCAAGCTAAGCCATGTGCTTTGTCGTTTTGATTAAGTTGATTCACAGCTTCTTCCCATTTTGGTAAAGAAGCAAAGCGCTGCGGAGGTAGAGTGTAAGAAGCCAATACATCAAGGCAATACAGCGAGCAAAATGTACTTGTGCAGTTCGGGACTAGGGATGTGGATGTGTTATTTATTTATTGAAGTAAGATTGTGCAAAAAAAGCACGGTTCATTTCTGTTTTTGATTTCGACTTAGAGTATCATTTTTAAGCTTTGGGTATCACAGTATCACCGGCTCCGAAATAGTATCAAAAGGATACTATAGTATCACCTTCGGCAGCGCTGACCCGGGTACCTTTTCAATTTTCAAACACCAATTACATTACTTTAATGGTTAGCTATATGCACCTGAGTTTATGAGAGCTCCTTACTTTATGTTTGGTACATATTTTAATTAATTGGAAGTTAGTAAGCCGAATGGGAAGATCACTGTGAACCAAAAAAAATTAAACACCTTAAACCGTGTGACAAGGTACCTGGGTACCTTTTTATATGAGGAAGGTATTTACTAAAATATTACAATACGTTTGGACTGCAAATTATTTACTAAGAAACAACACGTAACGACTGTCAACAGAAACTGACGTATTAAATGTTTGTTTTTCAATGCCTACTATTCTATTTTTAATTTCAAAATGTTCAAGTGATTTTCGTTTTTTGTGAGATCAAAATCTGCAACTAAGGGGATAGTTGTGTCGTCAAAACACATTAACCGTTAAAAAAATAAAAAACATATGATGCAAAAACATAAATATACTATGTATGTGAATGATTTTTGATCTAATTGCCATTAAAAATAAAACAAATCGTTAATATTGAACTGAATTCATATGAAGGTACCCGGGTACCTTGTCACACGGATTAAGGTGTTTTTTTCTTCACGCACATAAGGATTAAGAGCTAACAATACGATTGTGAGAAGGAAGTAGAGGGTAAAATACCCTGCAGGAAAAGGTAATCTATTGGAATCGAACAGGAAATCAATCGCTAGTATAGAATATTGATTCCAGAATTCATTATTCTTAACACAGACTACATATGTCCTAGGAAAATAATCGATTACCTGAAAGTGTTTTAAGAATGCATCATAGAATTCATTCTTTGTAATGTATTATATAATTCATGCATTAATTCATTAGTTACATAATGCATTTCTCCGACATAAATTAAAGAAATGTATTCAGCTTTAAATAAAAAGTACACTGTTTCGTTTTAAAATATTTTATTACAAAAAATTCTAGGATAAAATTAAAAAGGAATTTAAATACAAGAAGAAAATATTATTAATAAAATAAAGCACACACAAAGCACAATTTTTTTTTTTTGTTATTTGTCTTCGCCAATCCGTTTAGAATACATTTCTAACTTTTTTCACTCCTTGCTGTCACGCGTTGCAACACAAAATAAGTTTTTCAAGCGTTTTTCAATATAAAACGCGAAATTTGTAGGCGACATGAAGGCACCGACAGACAACACTGTAACCGAAAAATCGTTAAATTCAAAAACACAAGATTACATTTCCTGCAGATGTGGGAATATACGTGGCAATCAATTTGCTTTGTTATTATATGACATTACCACGTCGATTCGTTTGGACACATTATATTTCTCATCTATAATAACTGATTATGTATTCGATTCTCCAAGTAATACATACCGTACTTTCCTGCTGGGTAGTAGATCAAGAGGAGGTGTATAAAGCGAGTTCTGTAGTGTTTATATACTGCAGTGGAAATTTAAAAGGTTGGGAATGCTGTGGCCTTTTGCAGCATTCTGGACATTGGTTCGCTTAACCCATAATTGGTACGATGAAAGACAAGATGAAAGAGGGGAACAGACCTGAGATTACGCAGAATTGTGTTAAGGGAGATCATTTGAAAGAGCGCGGGGCAGTCGATGTTACCTGCTAAGAGCTGTTGAATAAAAAGTATATTGGCAACATCACGGTGTTTTTCGAGAGACTGAAGATTGATCAGTTTCAAACGGTCTCTTTAGGATGGAAGGCTGTGTAGCCTGTCAACCCAAGGAAGACAGCGAAAGGCAAACCGCTTAGTATGGATTTCGTAATAACAGGACCATACTTGGCTGGCATATACAAGCAGGGGCCTAACAAACGTAATATATAGGGATTTCTTGACATGTGGGTTCAAGAACTCCTTAGACCAACGTTAAACAAAACCAATCATAGAGTTGGCTCTGCAAATAATGTGGGATGGAAAGCTGAGTTCTTTATCACAGATAATACCCAAATCTCGTAATGAAGTGACCAAGGGCATGGGCTCGTTGCAGAGTGAGTAATGTTTGGGAGGTGGTGGAAGACGTTTACGAGAGTATGTGATAGATTGAAATTCGTTCACCTTGAGTACTAGTACTAATTTAATCCCATCTTGAAGTGGGCGTGAGCCAGCGGGAGGTGATACATATATATGTGCCTATACATAGATTTTCATGTCATCAGCATAGACAAAAATATAGGAGTCTTTGATGATACAATCAACATTAGGCGTGTTTTTTTGTAACCTGTATAGGTTAAACATGTTTCAGCAGCATGTTTACCCATGTAAAATAGAACAAAACCTTAGCCTGGATAATTAACGGGTCTTATTTTTACTCTGAAAGCTTTTTCGAAGTCTATATATGTAGGTTACAAAAAAAAAAACTCCTATCGTTAATTGTCAAGATTAAGATCAGCGGTCCGAGGTGGCATCCTTGGGGAATACCAGAGGTAGCTTTAAACTTAAAGGGTTCTGATACGGAAAATTTAAAAAGACTTTGTATTGGCGGTCTTCCAGGTAAGATTTAATCCATATAATAAACCACGGAGGAAAAGCGAGGATTTTAAGTTTTAGAAGGATTATTCTGTGTGAGATTTTGTCAAAGGCCTTGCTACCTGGATTAGCTCGGCTATTTCTCACTAGAATGCACTTACGCTTGTGAATTTTGCTTGTCTGTGTCTGCGCAAAAAGCTGTGTAATAAGCCGGGAACCTCACGCTAAATGTCTGTGTCTGCGCTCAAATCTGTGTAATAAAATGGCAACTTCGCTCTAAATGTCTGTGTCCGCGCTAAAAAGCTGTGTAATATAATCCGGTTTCTTTTACTATACCCGTGATCTGATCCGTATCAAAACGCCAATAGTGCCGACAGTAACTACTAACTTGTTATCTTGCAAGAAGAGATCATTCTTCCTATAAAGAAGAAAACAACCACGGTGAACGGTGACATCACCATACCAAAATGTCACAAAGTTTTAATTTTTAGTACAGTTACGAGATTCTACGTTAACGACAATCTCTAATATGATGCCTTGATCGGATCTAGGCTTTTAAATCAAGTACACGCACAAATAAATTTTGAACAAAGTATCAAGGTGAGCTTTGATCAAATAAATAATATTAGGGGAACCGACGACTTATAAAATTAATTAAATTAAATAAATTAAATTAAAAATTAAATTAAATTAATACTTTTCTGCCATTTCGAACAGACATATACTAGCGGAAATAAAGAGTACGAATATAACCTGTGGTCGAAATTCGACCTTAGACGCAACATGTTGGGAAAAAAATGACACACTGCACTGCTCCTCTTCACAACCTTTCCAACGAAATAAAAAATTAAGCGAATATGTTGAGTTTAAGGAAGTTAGAAAGGGGTTAAACTGTTTTGCATTCGCCCATTTATACAATGATTACTGACAAGTCAGTATGGAGTAAACAGTGAAACGAAATTCAATTAAATGTTCGAGTATATCCACTCCAGAAAAGTGTTAATTGTATTTATGTAATTCGCGATAGTGAATTCAAGTTGTTGTTTTTACGCTACCTCTTGCTCTTTTCACCTTTACCTCTTTCTCCATACACCCTTTTTTTTTTTTTTTTTTTAAATCCGGATCCCGCCCCAATGCTGATACTGCGACCTAAAAGATCTATTGTATCATGGGATACTAATTAGCCCAGAAGGCAAATCACCTTTCTAATAAAGGCGAGTAAGTCCTTGGTTGACGCATTTTTTAATTCGTAAGGTCAAAGCAGTTCTTTATGTAGGGTACGTCGTCTGACCCCGAAAAGTGCCGGGCAATCACAAAGGATGTGTTCGGCTGTTTCGACCTCTTCCAAACGTTCCATTGGCAATCGGTCTCGCTAGATAAGGTCTAACTTGTTCAGGTGGTATCGTAATTGACAGTGACCGGAAAGGAAATTCGTTAGATACCTAATATCCTTCTTATTATGGTTTAGAAGTTCCCTGTGATGGGTATAAGGCTTAATCAACAGTTTGGCTTGCCTAAGCCTCGGGACGTTTCTCCAATGAGAGAGTCGGAGATTGTGTTCCCAATTGTTAACTAAGGCTGAGATTGTTGCCCAGTTTATGCCACAAAAGGGTTCTGGACCTGAGAATTTAGCAGTAGAGCCTGAACGGGCCAGCTCATCCGCAATCGCATTTCCTTCAATGCCTCTGTGACCAGGCACCCACCAAAGTTTGACCTTATTGTGGGTAGCGAGGGATTGGAGAGCATTGAAGCAGCACTTTACCAGTTTTGAGTCCACAGAATAGGAGCGCAAAGCTTTGAGTGCGGCTTGGCTGTCTGAAAAGACATTTATGTTAGCTCCCTTGATGCCTCTTTGTAGGTTAATCAAGGCGCAGATCTCAATGGCGTGGACCTCAGCTTGAAACACGCTGGGGAATGATCCAAGAGGGACGGAGATTCTAGTGTTGGACCCGAAAACCCCAGCGCCAACACCAGAGGCCATTTTCGATCCATCAGTGTACCATATTAGACTTTTTGGGTCTAGGATGGGTCCTCCGTTTGACCACGTGGTACGTTCCCCAATATGAACTTCGAATTTTCTGCCAAAGCAGTATTCACTTATCATAAAGTCAGCGACAGTGGTATACAACCAGTGTATGATTTTTGGATTTAGACCCCCTGGCTCTACCATACAGTCGACGACTTGCTCATAAGGCCCTAGTTGCACGGTTTACTATAGAGTTGAGGTGAGAGTTCCAAGTTCCATACACCCTTTAGTTCAATAGCTTTTTTTTCTTTTCGCAAACCATAATAATTATTAAGAACGATGAATAAATATTCGAAAAAAAGCTAATTTTCAGATATTAGCCGTGTTTTATTATCGCCGATGATCCATATAGATCATTGGTTTGTATGCATTACAACAACACTACGTGATCTAGCTTTTTATCAGGATCAATTTTCGTGATCTAAAACTTATTTTGACTATTTTTCAGTAGGATGCACTTCCGCTTGTGAACTTTGCTTATCTGTGTTTGCGGTAAAAACCTGCGCTAAAAACCTGACAAATGTCTGTATTCGTAGTAGAAACGCGGTAAAAACCTGCTAAATGTCTGTATCCGGCTAAAAGTTGTGTAAAGCCAGCTACAGACGAGAAACTAATCGGCCAACTGGTTGAAATACTGGTTGTAATCATTTCCCTACAGACGCAAAGACCAATCTTTAAACTTCAGTAGTCATCCCAAACAGAAACCGAAAAGTCAAAACATTTTGATTTTTCAACGACTGGTTGGCAGACTGATGAAATCGTTCAACTCATCGTCAGACTTGCCTACGCATGGGTTATTTGCAATCAGTCTGTCAACCAGCTGACCGATTAGTTTCTCGTCTGTAGCTGGCTTAATAAAACGGCAACCTCACGCTAAAGGTATGTATCTTGACTTTGCTACCAACTACTGGCTTGCTACGTTTTAAGAAAACACGGCTTATATTTACTTAAATTATTTATTAATACAATTCAAAAAAGGATAAAAAGGAAATAGGTGCATTAACCCTTTCATGACAGCACATCATTCTAGGTCCAGAAAAAATATTTTTTGGGTAAAACCTTACTTATTAGGAGCCAATTAGGCCAAAACAAGAAAAAAAAATCCAAAGGACGAAAGGTTAACTAGATACATAATGTTGTTCCTATACAACAATGGTCATCTGTGGAACTAAAATATTATCATATTCAAACATATGAATTTTAACTGCTAATGACAATATTTAACAGTGTTATTTTTCAATTTTTTAAACAAATCACTTTAATTCATTGTATTTGTATTGTATTTATTGGGTATTTAATATTCTTACACATTAAGATAAGATATCTTATAAACTAGTGTAAGACTGTATGTTATGTTACAAGAAATTTAAGTTAATAGTAGTAATAATAATAATAATAATAATAGTAATAATAATAATGATAATGGTAATGATTATAATAATAAAATAATTATACAAAAGAGTGCTGAAAAAAATGAACTAAATATGAGTATTGGCCAGATATTCCATAAGTAAAATTTTGAAATGGTTTGCGTTGCTGGTTCTTCTAAGTGTGATGGGGAGGGAGTTCCAAAGGCGAGTGGCATGAACGAAAAATTGTCTTTCAGATGCTAAACACGAGTATCTTGGCATAATAAGTGTGCAAGTTCGTTGGGAAGAAGGGAAAGTAAGCTTATTAAAGAGGTAGGAAGGTTCCTGGGTTCGCTGAATCTCATGAAGGTGGACTAGGCAGTGGTACTTGAGCACGTTATCGAAGGAGCAGCCAAAAATAGTTTTGGAGTAAGCAGAGATATGTTCGCGCCTTCGAATGTTGTAAATATAGTGAGCAACACTGTTATACACCACGTTCAGCTTTCGTCTGGATCTGCAATCCACACTCGAGAAAACTTTACAGCAGAACAGAAGAATTGGTAGCAGCAGAGTTTTAGCAAGAAGCATCTTAGTCTTAATAGGTACGTAGTGTTGTGTTGTCCAGAGTACTCGCAGCACACCATACACCTTCCCAACGCAGACATTGACGTGGTCGTCCCAGGATAAGGTACGGTTGAAAGTTAACCCCAGGTTCCTCGCAGTCTCAACAAAGTCAATGTTGCACTGTCCAAGTTTGATGGTTGGAAGGGTTGAGGTATCCACTGAGTTGCGATATATAACCAGTGACTTGGACTTACTAGGGTTGAGACAAAGACTGTTTGCTTGAGCCCAGCTGAGAATATTCTGTAAATCCTTATTCATTTTTGCAATGAATAGTTCAGCTGAACCAAGTGGGAATGAACTTTGTAGCTGCACGTCATCTGCGTACATATGTACGCAACAGTGTTTTACAATACTGGGTAATTCATTGACCTACAGCAGGAACAAAATTGGACCCAGAATGGAGCCTTGTAGCACACCAGTTTTCATTGGAAGAAGAGTGGACGTACGATCACCAACAACCACGCTTTGGACTCTACCAACAAGGTAGGACTGCATTAACCTCACTGTTTGGCGCGAAAATTTGAAGTCCTGCAATAACTTATTGCAAAGAAGGGAGTGGTTGACTGTGTCGAAGGCTTTGGAAAAGTCGAGCAGTGTTAGGACAGTCAACTCCTTCTTATCCAAGCCTTTCCGAATCTCATCGACAACAAATAGCAAGGCGGTTTTACAGCTGCGCATAGATCGGAAGCCCGATTGGCTATCGTGTAGTAGGTTTTCGGCCGAAAGATGTCTTCGTATCTGTGGAAGGATTGCCTTTTCAAAAACTTTAGCTAAAAAGGGTACGATCGCTATAGGTCTGTACTCAGACAGGCTGCAATTTGCCTTTTTAGGAACAGGAACGATTTTCGACTTCTTCCATTCATCAGGAAAAATGGAGGTGGTAAGAATGCTGTTAAAGATGTAGGTAATAAACGGCAGTGTAATAGGGAGTGACAGCTTTATAAATTTGGGGCTTATCCCGTCCAATCCGATTGCATTTGATTTCACCGATAGAATTGCTTCCGCAACATCAGTGTCTGCTAGAATTTGTAGGTTAAGTGTTCTTGAAGAGGACGAATCAGGCTCTACCTCTTCTAGAAAAACTTCGGCAAAGACATGCGAAACCGGGGGTGAAGTAAAGATGGAGTTTAGGGTATCGCAATCAAGATTATCACCGGGCTTGAGCTGAGGTTTGCCTAAGCCTAATTGGTGCAAGTTTTTCCAAAGCTCTCTGCTGGATGTGGAGGGATGAAGACAGTTGGCGTAAAAGTTTCTTTTGGCGTTTCTTATTGCAAGCGTTACTTTGTTCCTAAATACCCGATATACTTTACATCGTCTCCAACGATGATACGCTGAGTCCCTGCTCTTCACTAGGTTTTTAATGTAGCTGCTCATCCAGGTCGGTGAATGGTTAGTAACAATTTTGGTTTTAAAAGGAATGTGCTTATCATAGAGCTTGTTAATATTTTCTTTGAAGAAAGCAACCTGCTCATTTACACATGACATATAAAAAATACTATTCCAATGGATATTACGCAGATCATTCAACAAGTTTATGGAATTGAAGCTGTTGAAATCTCTAAATTCGTATGTTTCTGTTCCCAGATTTTTCTCGAAAGCAAGAGTAAGGTAGATTAACTTATGGGGATTTTTTTTTCTTTTTGATCGTAATATTACAGTGAGAATTATTGCCAGAGCTCCAAATTTGGAAAATTTTTAATTGGAAAACCTCATTTTCCATACATGTAACAACATTGCCCACACATTCGGATGCAAGTAGGTGAAAGATGGGCGCGGCCACTCATGTTAAGTTATTTTGCCGGTGATTAAAGTGGAAAGTTCAGTGATTCCGTTAAATTTATCGAAATCATTCAACGTTTCTGATGTTTCCAGTGCATTTGCGAATCAGATAAAATTCCCTCGAAAATGATAATTCGAATTCTTCGATATTGTACATACTTTAACTGCGCGGGAGACTTTTGGCCGCCGATCAGAAGATCAAACATTGGCTCACGCAGTCGCACTGCATGAAGATTGGCGATTCCCCATGCAAATAAAACCGCTGAGCAACGCGCCAAAGCGAATGAATAGCTTCGAGCAGATGCGTCGCGAATTCGTGCAGGACGAACTCAGGAGGAACGAGAAGCACACGTAGCTGCTGAACGACTGAGAAAGCAGCGCAATCGCGATCTGCATCGTCAAGTTGAATCTAACGCCAATCGTCGAGTGAGAAAAGTGTCGTGAATATCCAATCACATCCCGCCTCTTTTAATATGATTTCGCGATTCACTACAGCGAACTGCCGTGTGCTACGATTGGGCTCATGGATGTGATTTGCTAATATGTATTGCAATGCGCTAAAGTTCCATTCGGAGACGGTGCGGCATCATCTGTTATCGATCGCGAATGTTCGATCAAAAAAAATAACTTCGGATCAGAATAATGACTGTTCGAAATTATTTCAATCAAAAAATCAATTTTCGGCGGCGGGACGGGACGGGTCCGCTAATGATATATAATTATCTTCATCAACTTCGTCCTCATCGGTAGACTTATCCTAATCCATGTCTAAGACCATTTTTATTTGGGCATCTGTAAGTCCTCTTGACCGATTAAGGAACATTTTGCCTGAAAAATACTTGTTACAAATTCCTGGTGTTGTACACAAACAACGTGTCAAAAAATTTGAAAAGCTCCATGGATGCCTCGTGTTGTTTTGAAACAACATGAATATTTGTCGATAAGAAAACATATTAACAATATCGATTTTTAAATATTCGTCATAGTTTTATAAGAAAATAATATCTTGTTAACACCATGGAATCTATTTCAGACTTTTTCGGGGTATTAACATAGTTTATGGGACTTATCAAAAGTTAGCTTTTGGTTGCATTTGCACTTCACTAAAACAGAAGTAAAGGATGTCGAATATAATCTTCTTAGTCGGAATCCACACGTTGACTCATGAGTCGCGACTCTTTTCTATTTTCTGTTTTCAACTGTCATTCGGTGAGGCGCTTGTATCCACACGTTGACTTTTGAGTCACGACTCTTTTATAATTTCTGTTTTCGTAATTTGACAGTTCTCTTTTATTTTTTCTTTCGCTTTTGAAATGGTTACAGCTCTGTATTTATTAGTTTCTATGAAAAAATATTGCTTACATTTTTTAATTTTACTAAAATAGTAGCTTGGGAGGCTACGTACTAGGTGTTATACAGATTTGGATGTATTTCATATACGCATAATTATTTAAAACATCAATTTTTAATCGTCAAATTAAATTCTGTCGTAGTTTTCAAAACAATTGCGCTCTACGCGGAACGAAAAGAAATAAAGCGGAATAGCAAAATAACGAACAAGAAAAAGAGAAACGTCAAAAAGAGTCACGGAAAATTCTGCCCGCGACTCACCGGGCAGCTTGTTTTCTATCTCATCGTTCTTCTCTTTCGTACTCGTGTGAGTCGCGACTCATGGGTCTACGTGTGGATTGCGACTTATTGAACTCAATGACATCTGTTGCAGAATTAAACTAACTGGATTAGGTTTTAGCATAAACTTAGCACATTTTATTCTCTAATTGCGCCTATTTTTTTTGAGTTGTGTGCAAATAAAGTTAATGTTGTACACGTACAACACCTGGCATGAAAGGGTTAAATGACTTGTCGTCGCAAAGTTGTGCGATGTGAATTTAATTGTAACTGCATGGGTACCAAAATGACGCTGATTACACTACTCTTTTTTTCGTTCGTTTCGTCTTTCGTCTTTTTGACAGGTACGTACGGTGGTGATTACACGGTTCCTAATAATTGGTGGATACGTGCATACGTGATTCTGACGATTATTGAAATTCACATTATATTTAGGAAGAGAATAATAAAATTTCATTTGGAATCACACTAAATTTACTTATTATGGAGGATAATAATTGCCTGTTTACTAGCAAATGTAAAATATCCCTAAATTCAGCTCCAAAATCAACCTTAAAAATTCACCATTAAAATTTCCTGCATTGTTTTGGTTGTCAAACGAGAAATGTCAAAGATCAACCGGAAAAAACTCTCAGAATTTTCATTCCTGCTTTCGTTACTTCACTCCCCTCTCGTTTCTTTGCCGCTCACCCCTATCTGTCAAAAAGACGAAAGACGAAGCGAACGAAAAAAAGAGTCGTGTAATCAACGTCAATAAAGCTAATTTTACTGCTTTTTGGTTTTTTAAATAAAAAATTTAATATTGTATACAAAAATATTAAAGTTTTGTGCATGGATGAATCGATTCGACTCATGGATTGGTTAGTAATAATGTACTTACCTACAATTATGATTAGAGTTCTAGTCTAGGGTTAAGTAAAGTGTGCAGTGAGACTTTTTTTGAGAAAGAGGATGAAAAAACCACAGCCTATAATTCATGGATAAAAATGTCCGATACCTATTTTCCGCAGGTATACAATTTCCAAAAAAAATACAATGCCAATTTCTTACACCCTGTATAAATTCTCCGTGAGGAAGAAAAAAATGTATCTGTCAGAAAATAAATTATTATGAACTTGAGTATAAACTTAATTCGTTTACAAAAATAAACAAAGTATTTGACGAAAAAATTAGTTATTACTTCTATTTAAATCGTGATTGACGTACAAAAATTGATACAAGGATGAATCAAAGCGACATGATTCATAATGATCTTCTCGACTCGCCGATTCGCGGGCCTACTCTTTCCACCAGTACATCCAGCTTTGAAGCCCTCGATCCACATGATCCGAACCTTAGTAAATTAGCTACGAAAATGTTCAGGAAAACCGAGGAATACATAACAAACGAATTAAATGCTCCGTTAGAAGACTACAAACTGCTGGAGGATATGAACAAAGCGACGCTAGCAAAATACTCGGATATGAGACACGTCGCCGAAGGTCTAACCATATCAACAAACGAATTGAATGACAAATTTCAGCAATTGGTAAATTTGGTTTTAAAATGATTCCTATAACCCTCATTCATATATTTCTGTATAGATTCCACTAATGAAACAAATTCATGAAATATCTGATACAGTGGATAAGCTGGAAGCGGCTGCCTATAAACTGGATGCGTACAGTATTGCATTAGAAAATCGTGTCAGAGCTGTATTGCAAAAGAAAACTTAATAAACTAGCATTATTAGAATCATTCATGTTTATTTATCCAAGTATAAGTTTTATTACGATGGCAACAACATTCAGAAATATCAGCGGAACTGAAAATCAAACGAAATCAGTTAGAAATGGAAGGTCGTATTTGAGTCGCTATGTTCTCACTTTTCGCAACAGTTCTAATGGAACGTATTAGGTTAAGCATCTGAGATTTAACTGTAGGCTGGCCAAAATCCTGGTTGTGTGTTGTTGAGCCCCAGCCAACTAATAATGAAAAGGGAATGTGATACGTAAATGAATAATAGGAAATAAGGCATATTTACTTTTTGCAAGAAATCGTTCGTCATGAAGAACACAAACTGCATTTAAACACAGAAGTGATGCTTCGACTAAGGTCCAGAGTGTGAACATTTTTTTATTAATTTAAATTTGTAGTTAGTTCAAATTAATAGGTTTAACAGTTTGTAATGACTAACAAATAAATATGAACAAATCTACGATGACGTTACCATTGGTGGCATTCAAGATCTTAGTTGACTAGATTTGCAGTCAAACTAAGATCTTGAATGCCAAAATTGACTGCATATCTAGTTGACAGTTCAGATGTCAAAAACGTCATCTACTTTCTATTTTCGCTTGGGATTGTTTGGAGAATTGTTATTGCAGCACAACAAATCTGTTTTTTTAAAGAAAAGAAGAGCAAAAACAAACTTAGAAATAAGAATGCACGAATTAGGGGATGACATTTTATGCAAGTAACATGTGTAACACATGTGTTCGGAATGTAAATTAGTTATTTC
This sequence comes from Brachyopa scutellaris, assembly GCA_949775065.1. Lineage (NCBI taxonomy): Eukaryota > Metazoa > Arthropoda > Insecta > Diptera > Syrphidae > Brachyopa > Brachyopa scutellaris. The sequence continues at coordinate 81,403,872 of OX459113.1, forward strand.
ATAGACCAAGTTGCATTTTTTGCTGTGAACGATTTGCTGAGTTCGTCGATTGTTCTACATAATCCAACAGTATATGAATTGCATAAAAAATAGAAAAAATAAAAATACTCCTTCATAATTTACTTGGATTTGTATTCTTGTAACAAGCAAACAACAGCCACACAGTATAACCACACCAACCAGTCAGCTGTTGTTGGCGGTTGTTAGTGGGCTAGTCAAGATTTTCTTCACTAAAAATCCAGTCCCCGACCTCAAAAAAATTGACTAGCTGTTCTGTCAATTTTCGGGCTCTCGACCAATCAGAGGCCGTGAAATTGACTGCAAATCTAGTCAACTAAGATCTTGAATGCCACCATTGTCAATTGACAACTAGCCGACAGCTGAGTTTGACAAATGGGAATGTTGATGTGGACTATGGAATGTGTTTTTATAAAGAGCTCTGACAAATTAGGTTATGCCTAGGTTACATCTTCAAGGTCAATATCGGTTTAGAACTTCGTTTACCACGTTGTATTATGCGGTATTCACACCGGAGCAAAACAGCTAATTTCGTTGCGAATTTCCAAATAAGCTCGAAATGAGATAGTTTCCCATACGAATTGACATATCGAAATTATCTTATTTCCTAACCTTATTTCGTTGAAATTCGTTCAAAATTATGTGAAAAAAAATCGAACAAACTTAATTTGAATGCAGTTGAATGATTCTGAATGACAATGACAAAACAAATTAATAAGGGAATATTAACGATATCCGTTGCGCATTTCCATATAAAGTTCTGCCAAAGTCTTAGTTTTTCAGAAAAGTGCTGATGTCAATTCTTCCTGTCTGTCAAATCCTCCCAACCTTACCCTACGTGTAAACAAGATACATTAAAAAAATTACATGGTTTTCCCCAATCGGACCCTTAACAAGTCTACCCTCCACTCGCTTCCACAATCCACTACTCGTTCCAATGCGTTCCATGATGCTGATTCCTGTACCAGCCGTTTGTGCGACAAAGATACCACTATTGTTGCCGCGAAACGGGAAGCAACTATATATTTTTTCCAAGCAAATGTGACTCGAAATTCTGTCTCGCAGAAAAATATATAAATTTCATTATTAATCCAGCACAGTAATAAATCTAACTAACATAAAACCTTTTCCAGAACAATATACTACATTTTGAGTTTATATTGAATTGTTATTACAATCGAATTAACGTCAAATTCAGCAGACAAAAAACTGCATAATTACGGTCGTTGTTCTGTGCCCTCGGTGTTTCAGCATAATCGTACCACGGCCACTTTCGTTAAAAGTATACGCGAACTAATTCTCGCCCAGGAAATTATAGCGCTTTATTTGGAAAAAAAGGAAAACTTGTCATCGCAAATACTTTGGATATAATTTTTCAATAAACATCAGCTGAAAATAGGTTAATTTGTTTTCAAGATTTTGAGGTGTGTGCTCGTGTGTTTACGTGCGTAAAGAAAACAGCGTAAGAATTGAAAATACTGCGAGTCAGGTTTTCAGAAAATGCTGTTTTTTCCCCATTTGGCAATGAAGAACCAGTTAAATAAAACACTAAAATAAAACCAAAAAAAGTGTACATATATTAGGTGCAGTGCGATGTAATGAAGTAGCATATCGTTGTTAATAAAAGAAAACAAAGTTCCATCAACCCATCACCGTCGCCCGAATCATGGACAACGATCCTATCGTTCTCAGTTCAGACTCGGAGGAGGATGAGAGTAAGTATATTGGAGTTCCACTCTCAATTTCAAAGAAACTGTCTATGCTCATCTGCACAGAGTAAGCCGGCTTTGTAAATTTTAAAAATCATAGGTGTGTCTGCTGTATTAAAAATTACAGACGATCTAAGAAGTGCGATGGACCTCGATTTAATATCCTTTCTCGGGCTCCTAGGTTTCTCAAAGGCATTTGATACTATTAATCACGGTATACTCTTCTCAAAATTAAAGAGGAATTTCCGTTTCAACAACTTGCAGCTAAATTAATACTTTCGTATTTGAGTGAAAGAAGCCAAGCGGTGTCTGTTGATGATAACATCTCCCGATACTTACAGCTAATGTCAAGAGTACCGCAGGGATTAATTCTTGGGCCATTGCTGTTTGTCATGTTCATAAATGATCCTCCGCAAGTAGTCCAACACTCATCAATACATTTGTATGCTGACGACGTGCAGATACGTTTGAAATGCAAGTTGGGTATGTTAGAAGATGGAGTTGACAGACTCAATAGCGACCTTAAGCTAATTTCGGACTGGTCGAGAAAAAAATCACCTACAATTAAATCCAAAGAAGTCAAAATGCTTACAAATATAAGCTTGACAGTAGCTATTTCCCAGCTTTATATCTAGGGAACACTGTTCTTGAATATGTCGAAACTGCGAAAAACCTTGGTATTTGGTTCAATTCGATATTCACAAGGGACCAACACATCGAAATAGTTATCGGCAAAATATACGGATGCTTACGTGCCGTCTCATTGACCAAGCACATACAAGGCTTAGTTTGGCAAAAAGCTTGATTTTACCAATCGCTACCTACGGGTGTCAAATTTTTTGCTGTCATAACTCAAAAACACAAAGGAACCTTACAGTGACATTTAACAGCATTACGGGATATGTATACAATCTTAAAGGATTTAATCATATTTCTGTTTATTCTAAGAGGATTCTGGGTTGTGATCTACACACCTATTTCAAATTTTGTGCCCTCAAAACACTAAACAATATCTTTTTCGTTTATAATTAGTAACGCCGAATATTATGTATGTATAAATTGCTCAAATATCAATTGTTCAAATGTATTAACATTTGCTATTATAGACTATTGTAGTCCAATGTAAGATGTAAAGATGTTGTAAATAAATAAAATAAAATAAATAAAAAAATATACATTTTCGCACCAAATCAAAAAACCAAAAATATTATGTATCCGCGTATCCATTAGAGTTATTAACCATTTCCTATTGGACTTTTTTTTAAATGTGTGCGAATGAGTCCTTCTATAGAGAGCAATCTGAGAGGATTTATTAAAAGCCGTTTATAGTTGCGTACACTTGCCATCAGCAAAGCTATGCACAATCTGGCTTAAAGAACGGTAATATCTTTCGCAACATGGAGGTCTGGATACTTATTCTGCACCCATCCGACAGACCAAAAAACTATAACAATTGGTCTAGCTCACTGTTAGAACTTTTACTGATGTAATTTATTTTAAATCATTAAAAATAACTTTTATCATTTGATAGGTAAGAACAAATAATTCCCACTATTGTGGAAGGATGCACAGTCAATACTAAACCATCATGTGTTGGTTGAATATAAAACAACAGAATTCCCATAAAACTTTTACAGATGTTATTTATTTTAAATCATTAAAAATAATTTTTTTATTGTTTAATAGGTAAGAACAAACAATTCCAACTATTGTGGAAGAATGCACAGCCAATACTAAACCATCATGTATTGGTTGAATATAAAACAACAGAATTCCCCTATGGGAGATTTAAAGAGCTGGCCGAAGTTTTGCGAAAGTCACTTTCCGTTGTTTTCGTTCAATCGAGAAAGGCATTCATTTGGAAAAATATAATACGATGGCTAGCATCCATGAGGCAATGCTACAATGGGATTACAGATGTAAATAATACAATATGGTTTAATTAAAATGATTATTTCTCATTTTATTCTTTTCTAATTAGTTGAAGGGAGACAAAAAATACAATCTTATCCTGACAGACTTTATGACACAGTACATGAACTACAAGTGCGATCTATATTCTTCTATCACCGATAAGAGCGAAGTTCGCGAAAAAGTTGATGAAATTCTGTTTACTTTGGAAGACCTGTTCAATGGGGATATACCGGGGATCTTGATGACACTCTTAAGAATCGAGATAAAGAATGAATATCGATTGATCTTAGAACCTATATTCAGGTAAACTACAAACACACGCATTATTTCCTCAACTAAATTTATTTGTTACCTACTTATGCACCTGTGTGCTTTGTTTTTAGAAAATACCTTACGAAAAGAAGTCTTCACGAACCAAATGAATTGATCTCTTACCTCCGGCTTTTATTTTGCTATAAACAATGGATGAAATTATTTTCTTTGCCAGAGGACAAGGAAATAATTAATGAAATTGCTGTGGGAAAGTCAGAGGAAACGTTAAGATCAGGGAATTCGTCAAAGCCAGTAGACTTAACTGAGGTCCCAGTCTTGCCAAAGATGGTTCCAGCGGTGAACGAGTGGAATGAATCATTTACAGCGATAGATAGTATCATAGGATTTGCGATAAATGATGAAACCAAAAAAAAACATGGAACCAGGTGAGTAAAAAACCTAGGGTATAATTTAATAATAATGTTTCTGTTTTCATTTAATATCTCTATAGATTTCTGCTCATTAATAAATCTTTCGAACTCAAAGAAGTGATTAACAAATATTTTCAGCAGTATGAGAAGTATATCAGCCAAAAGGATACCAATACAGATAAAGAAACGCAAAAAACCGTGTCAAATGACAAGCAAACGAACGAAACTGTGCCTCCAGTTGTATTACAACCACCCTACATACAAAGCCATATCAGCCAAGGGGATTCTAAACTAGTTGAAGGTTTTAGTTCGGTGAGTTTTGGGGTACACCAATGCCTTTGTATTGGAACTAAAAAAATGTTTTCATCTTATTCTTCGTTTGTATCAAACAAATTGTAAGCCCATTGGACCGATTATGCATAAAATTAAAACTGGGACATACAAATTCTTTATTGGATTTATGTGGTCTGCTATCTGGTCCGATCTAGGTATTATTTCTAATCTGTCAAACAGAAGCCTTTTAATAATATCCAAAGATATTAAACAAATACCTATAAGGTCAGGATGTACACTATGGCTTCGTGTATTATTATTAACTCCAACAGCTTTTGACTGCTGCGATTGGATACTTAAAACGATTTCTGCGTGGCCACCGGATAAACTGGTTTCTGACTGAATTTGTGACTGCTTTCTGTTTTGAAAAGAAATCTTATTTCACAGCACAACATTATTATCACATACATTTGACTACATATAATAGAGCTACATTAGCTCGGTTTTTAATCTTACATACATAAAGTTTTCAATAAAATAATTATAAAAAATCGGCCAAGAGCGAGTTAGACTCGCGCTCAAAGGGTTCCGTATTCTCATTTTTTATGATGTTAACGAAAGGTAAATACATATGTACTAGTTTTGCTATTGGCAAATGGACCAAAAGATGATAACAAAGTATGAAAAAGCGTCTAGCTAAATCGTATACAAATTTGTTTGTGATAGCTAAAAATTATGTGAGCTACAGCATAATATGTCAAATTTCTAAATACATTGTACCTACTGTGTGTACTACATGCACTACAGTGTTTTGGAACACATTTTTAGGCTGTGGTCTAGTTTCCGTATCGAAACATAGAAGCAAAATCACTGCCAAAAGCATGCGCAGGATCACTGAGCTAGGGTTGGAGATTCGAGTCTAAGCAAAATCACTTTTTTTATATTTTAGTGCAATTTTGGAAAGCCTATAATACTCCTTAAGGAATTATTATTGATCAAATAGTTATAATTATTGTATTAAAATCGATTCAGTAGTACGAGTATTAATGGTCTCGAAATTGAATTTATCGATGTGAATTTCTTAAAAACTATACAACTTATGAGATTCGCTATAGTTTCTTTCTAGAAAATTTTTTTCATATTTTTAACTTAAGTATAGTTTCGATGATAGAGGGGTGGGGGTGGGGGTCATTTTTCACACATTTTCGACAATAACTCCCAACGTTTTTTACAGAAAAAATTGAAAATAACTCCGAGCCCTTTCGATTTATGTACATAGTTCCAACATGATATATTTTTCATTTTTTTTCTTTTTCTAGTCTACATTTCGCCACCCTGTATAGTTGTTTCACAGTATTTTTGAGTGCTAAGTAGTCTCAAATATGTGCGCTCCTTATTACAATTCCAATTCTACCTTAAATTGAATTATTATATCTGCCAGAGGACATAATGTACATACAAAGACACATGTATGTTATATATACAAATGTTATTTTACTACATAGCCAAACATTGGCAAAACTATAGTTTTGTTTTCTCACAGGTCTTTGTATAAATACCTGTAAGGAATATGCTGATACTGCTACTATTGACTAACACCCTGTTTATCGACTTTTAAATTAGAAGTCAAAACGTATGTGCCTTGAGTCAATTGACGCCAGAGCTACTAATCAAACATAAGTCCTGTTTGTTATGCACCTTCTATGTTTGCTGGTTTTCTTTTATTCTTTTGAACTACTTTAACAGCATATTTCTAATATTTATCAATTTTAAACTTTAATAAGGTTTAAAAAAAAAACTAGAAATCAGTAAATAATTTATTTATACATTAAAATGAAACAAAATGTATTTTTAAGTCTGTCCAATGGGTCGAGTGCTTATAGTTTAATGTATGTTTTAACCTCAATAATTCCAGAATCAATGTGAACATTCAACAACAATTACAATTGAATTATTTATATCTTTATGTATCTATTTAGAGAATTTCGTTATTCTATGTAAGATTTATGATATGATTCAGCAGATTGAATTAAGATTTTAATATTGAAACTTATTACGTATGATTTTGAAATACAATTAAGAAATTTAATCCTAATTTTAATGAACTGGTAAGACATCAATCAATATCACAGCAAAAAAATCATCAATCAACAAATCAGCAATCAACTCCTTTATTTGGAAATTTCCTCTATTCGCTTGAAAAATATTTACTAACATTGGGAATGGAATAAATGAGAGCACACCGAATTAAAGATTTCGACAGGGAATGGAACTGACAACCAAGAAAAATTCTTCCAGAAAGGCTGTACTAAAAACAATAAACAGATAAGAGATTCGGAAATAGCCAGAGAACACAGCTATACCATAATGTATTTTTCACACCATATACAGACAGATAATTGATCACAATCTGTTTTAAATGATTTCCAAAATTGTGCCGTGACACCGTGGTAAGTAGGTTGGACTACTGCGTATGCTGTTCCCGTAAACACCGAAAAGTTTCTTCACGGTACCAACTCTTCCAAATAAACGACCAGCATATACTGAGTATTATTTGTCGAGAGGTCGTGTTATGGTCGCGAGAAGCTAGACTCGGTTCTTCATAGGAATGCCGTTCGCCGAAAAATATTTTTTTTAGAGCCCAAAATAAGACGAATCGACTCCATCACATCGACGTAGCCAAAGATTTGGTTTACTTAGACTCAGATTTTGATGACGACGTCAATATTGACAATAGCTTTTTTCGATTAAGAAAATAAAATAATCGAGACATGTACATTCTATGTTGCTGGACTTGAACAAAATGAAATGAACATACTTCTGGGTTTAAAACAGAATCTTATGCAGCATAATGTACACACCAGCACTTCTTCTGTAACAGTGCATAAAGGGAATATTTATACACAAAATTACATTTTAAAACAGCTAGCTGATGATCATACAGCCCCAGCGTTTTGTCGGTTCGGGTCTAATGCCAGTATCCAATAAAGTGGAGTTTAGATAAGAAAAAGCTATCATTTGTTAGAATTGCATCAACATCATGCCTTCAATCAACATTGCTTCGATCAACAGTTCTTCAATCAACATTTCTTCAATCAACCCTTTTTCAATAAAAATAAAAATAATCTGTACTAAAAAAAAACTATTTAAATATTTAATATTAAATCTCTAGCAAAAAATTTAATTAACTTCAACTTTTTTTTTAATAAACTTGAATTTGTTTTGTTATTCTTTGTCGAAATTCGAATTACCAGAAGTATAAAATATTGTTGCTCTACTAATTATTGCATAATATCTAAAGTAAAATTGTTTTCTTATAACTTTTTATAGAACGTAGTTCCAAGACCAAAGCTACTTGAAGGTTCATCGTATTCATTTCGAAAAAGATCTTTTCCAGAGCGTAGAAGAAGATGGCTTCAAAGAAAAAGAGAACAGCAGACGCGGCAAAATAATAACACCATTGGCAAAAAAGGTACTAAAGCTGGCAATCAGCATTTAACAACAAACTGTGATATTTCTAATAGTAATTCTAAATTAAGTAGTAATAGAAAACAAAATAGTCGTAATTTTAAGAAAAAAACAAAAAATACAACTAGTGATGTATTTCTAAGTTATTCAAATAATAAGAAAGTTGATTGTATTGAACTTGACACCACCGACGACGAAACTACCCATACAGATGACGAAACTATGCCTCCAGTTGTAGCACTACCACCCTACATAAAAAGACTTAAACGACTAGCAGAAGCCTTCTCTGGTAATGTTAGCAAAGTAAAAAGGGATTGCCCTATTGTTTTGATATGCTCATCTGATGAGGATGAAGTTGCCACCGTTGACCCAGCGAAGCAGTCGAGTATAAGTAACACAAATGCTGAAGGAAGTTATTCTGTTCCAATGAGTGTAAGTCCAGAAGTAGATCAAATCACTGATAGACTACCTCACCGAATAGAAGAACATGGGGAGAAAGCAGGTAGAAAGGAGGAGCTGCGTTGTATAACCGGTGAAGTATCTAGTACTACATCGTTGGATTTTTCGAGCATCGCCGATGCAGAAAGTTTTGTTGTTTCCAATGGAGCAACACTTTACAATTCTCGAGAAGTTGGAATGGAACGTACTTCCCCGGAAAGTGAAAGTGTGTTTCCCGACTCCTACTACTATGATATCTCTGCTACGCGGACTGTTAAGCGACTTTGTTTGAATAAATTCTCTAAAGTGGTAGAAGAAGCAACCTCATCAACTTCAGAGACAGAGATTCCGTTAAGATTTGGTAGTAAATCTTCGTCAGATAATGTCATATTTTCTATTCATGCCCATCGACCACGAAGGTCAAATTCAAGTATCGCCTGCCCAACGAGAACTACTTCACCGACAGATAATTGCACTAACATCGCTTCCTCGACTACAATTAGAACGAGTAGTACGAAGCCTGCTGCAGGTACACATCAACGAGTTACATCTGCTAGTCGTATTAAGGTAAGGAGGCTGAATTCGTTGATCGGTGTCCAAAGCCAAAGTGATCTGGCGACACGCTCTCTATATGTTGATAGGCCACCCGCAATGGTGAGTTTTGATTCTGATTCGACAAAAAGGAGCGAATCAACACGCCAAAATACTGAAACAGTGACTGATTTAGAAGCTTGTGATCCAGTGATGCAAGGTAAGGATATTGTACAAGAAGAAGTCGAGAAAGTTGACCAGAGTTTGAACAGTGCGGCTGGTGTCAGTTTAGAGTCGGAAGATTATAGTGAAGCACCAACATGTTCCCGATATGTTGGACCTATAGTGCAAGCAGTCAGCGGAGCTTCACAAGGGAGAACTTCCAATAGTGCAACTGATGGAACACCTGTCACAACAACTACAAAAATGCCAATAACACCCGATATCGCCAGTAAATCTGAAGTGAACCTTAAAAACTCAAAGATTGCAGGTCCTCCAAGTGTCTCAGCGGACGGTCAGCTAATGGCTATTGCTAGTAATCGTAACAACTCGAGCATAAGCAAGTTGGTGGAAGATATTTCGGTTCATATTGGTGATTCAGTGGAAGAGTCCCATTTGGAAAGATCTGATGGAAAATCTGGCTCTATAGGATCACAAGAGAAAATACCCAAATCATTTGAGCCTGCAACTGTAAAGCCCAATGGCTCAGGACATAATAATTTTGAAATATCATTAGCAAGTGAACTAAAGAGTAATGATGTCAAAGCTGTTGTAGAAGTTCAGAAGTTACCTCGAGAAATTGCTATCGTAGCGTCTGCTACTTTATCAATAGAGCCTCAATCCGATCTAATACAAGAATATGAAAAACAAGATATTTTAAGAAATCAGGAGCCAGGGTCTGTAGTAAAAAGTTCCGAAGCCTCAACATTAAAAATTCCAAAATCTTTGTTCAAAGAGCATACTCAGAAGAATACAGCTGAAGAGTGCAAATCAATTGCAAGACGAGAAAAACAGGATAAGGTCCTAAAGACTAAAACTTCAAAAGTTAAAGAGTCGAAAACAATCCCAAAGCCAGAGACAGCAGATAAATCTTACGCTTTTCAAAGAAACATAATCTCCGGAATAGTTGCAGATGATCTGACTAGTCCCCTGACAAATAAATTGCCAAATTCTGCAGCGGTAGAATATTTAAATAAATCAAAAACAAGTAATGGACAACTTTTAACGGACACATCTAAATCGTCAGAGTTTAGAAAAACTGGAAGGGGGATGACCGTTGAGGACAATTCAATGGATGCTGTCTCAACATCTTTAATGGAAGATGAATTTTCTAACGACGAAGAAATAGAATCACCAGCATATGAAGCCATTTCTCCGATTCCACCAGAAAAGACGAAGAAAACCCCAAAGAACGGAGAACAAAATATTCTTGCACTAATCCATACTGAAACTAAAGAAACCGTATTTAATGAAAGCATTTCTAAAAAGCAATTCTTTGACGATAAATTTAATAGTAGTGCGATAGTTAAAAATTCTAAAGGCGACAGTTCAAAAGACCAAAACGACAAACACAACATTGAAGATGACAGTGTTTCTGATAAGACAACGGAAGATTTAACCAATAATAGTGAACTGTCTGAAGTTCAAAAATCTGAAAACGATATCTCCAAAGACGGAAGCGAAAATCACAGCATTGAAGATCCTGCAATTGAAACTTTGACCTCTGACAGCAGTTCAAAAGATCAAGATCAAATCGATGATATTGTTTCTGATTTGACCAAGAATAGCGAGCTGCCTGAAGTTAAAATGTGTGAAGATGATATTCCGAAACACGGAAAAGAAAATCACAGCTTTGAGGATTCTGTAACTAAAACTTTGAGCTCTGAAGGCAGTTCAAAAGATCAACCCGATGTTTCTGATGACACTACTGAAGATTTGACCAATAATAACGAGCTGCTTGAAGTTCAAATTTTTGAAGACAATATTTCCAAAGACGGAAGCGAAAATCACCGCATTGAAGATCCAGCAATTGCAACTTTGACCTCTGATATTGTTTCTTATAACACAACTAAAGATTTAACAGATAATATCGAGCTGCCTGAAGTTCAAATGTCTGAAGACCATATTCTTAAAGACGGAAACGAAAATCACAGCTTTGAGGATTCCGTAACTAAAACTTTGACTTCTGAAGGCAGTTCAAAAAGTCAAATCGATGTTTCTGATAACACAACTGACGATTTGACCACTAAAAGTGAACTATCTGAAACTCAAAATTCTGAAGACTATATCTCCAAATACGGAAACGAAAATCACCGCATTGAAGATCCTGCAATTGAAACTTTGACCTCTGATATTGTTTCTGATAACACAACTGAAGATTTAACAGATAATATCGAGCTGCCTGAAGTGCAAATGTCTGAAGACAATATCCCAAAATACGGAAACGAAAAGTACAGCATTGAAGATACTGCAACTGAAACTTTGACCTCCGATGGCAGTTCTAAAGATCAGATCAATGATATTGTTAATGATAACACTACTGAAGATTTAACCGATCATATCGGGCTGCCTGAAGTTCCAATGTCTGAAGACGATATCCCCAGAGACAAAAACGAAAATCCCAGCTCTGAGAATTCTGTAACTAAAACGTTGACCTCTGAAGGCAGTTCAAAAGATCAAATCGATGTTTCTGATGACACTACTGAAGATTTGACCAGTAATATCGAGCTGCCTGAAGTTCAAATGTCTGAAGACGATATCCTCAAAGACAGAAGCGAAAATCAAAGTTTTGAGAATCAATTAAATAAAATGTCTGGTAATGAAAAAGAAACTGTAAATTGTACGAAAGAAGCTTTGAGCCACCAAACAATTGAAGACGAACAACAAATTGAAAGTGAAATCACAGCGGATATAACTTCCAAAGATGTCAACTCCTTACAGTGGACAGGTCATACACAAAGCTCTGTAGATCGAATCCCAAGCAATGAAACAATGAAAGATTACGCTTACAAACAGAAAGATCACTGCAATGAGCACACTCCTGAAAAACCCACATGTTTTGGAGAAAAATTTATTCTACAATGTCAATGTCCACTCGTTAAAGATCAGACTGTTGCTGAAAATGTATTGAACAATGGTGAACTTCGTGCTCAGGAACAACTTCCTATTGCAGTGACGACTGCAAGTACAATTGATGTTCATAATCAACTCATGGATGCTCCTGAGGTCACCTCAGAAGAAATACCTGAAATCAACAAGGAGACTGAAAAATCAACCGATAGTCAAAAAATTAAAGTAAAATTATCTGAAAAGGAAACTAAACCTTTCACAAAAAGAGGTATAGAACGAGAACATAAAATAAATAAACTTACGGAAGTCACTAATACGAGAGTGAAATATTCTGATGAAACACTGTCCGTTCAAGTTGAATTTATAACCCCAGACGAATCGCAAATAGAGGAATCTACTGAAGACGTTACTCCGGATGTTTCGACACAATTAATTGCCACTGACTGTTTAGTCACGAAGAAAAATTTGGCAAATAGGAAATTCTCTAAAGAAATCATATCGGCTATGATTGAAGTCTCTCATGACGAATCTACACTCGAAGAATGCACAGCCCAAGAAAAGTTCATCCAAAAAACCCCTCCGAAAGAAATCATTACACCTGATTCCAAGGGTTTGGAAATGCATAAAGAAAAGCTTTCCGATTCCAGTAAAATAACTTCTCTTTCGGAGAATTCAGCTAAAATAACTGGCGAATTGCAATCTGGTCTAGAAAAAGCTTCAGCACCGACTCAGCGGGCATCACTTGAAGAACTCATATACGATAAGCAAATAGTTAGTGCAAAAAGTCATGAAACTGCGAAAGAAATGAAGTCAGAATTTGACAATATCCGAACAATCAAAGAAATTACAGATACGAACATTGTGTACACTAAAGCGACATCAAAAACTGAAGCGGAACATGAGGTCTCTACATATAGACCAGCCACATTCAAAGGATCAAATGAAAAATCAAGCGGAAATATCCTTAAGTCTAATGAAAAACCATCCGTATTTAGTTCTTGCGCTAGTGAAGCAGATCTGCTCGCTGTACTGAATCTACGAAGAACTGAAGTACCAAAGGAAGATGATTCAAATTTATTTACACATGTTCAAGTTACCACAAAAGATTTAGGGGATCCTGCATTAAGTTTCAATTCAGAGACTAGCGATAATTTACCTGGTTATCCAGAGAATGGTTACCATACACCAAAAAGAAATTTCGAAGAACCGTGCTTTCACGCAGAAGATCAAGAGGTCTCAGAGATAACGTCCCAAGAAGGCGATCTTCCGTACAATACATACCACGTTGACTGTGGAACTCCTGTTTTGGATGAAAAAAATGGAGAAGAAATTGAATCACCTAAAAGCCCCCGCGAAATAACTTCACTAAGCGTTTTGAAAGAAATTTGCAAATCACCAAAAAACGAAACTCCTTTTTATCAGAATTCCTCGAAATGCTTACCGATTTCAGCAGGAACGTTAGGTTTAGATAGTCCATTCTCAAGTCTAGCATCAATTCACTTACATTCTCAAATGAAAACTAATCAGGATAGTTGGAAAAGTTATTGTAGCACTTTTGCCACCGAAAATGACAACATTCCTACAACACCAAAAACTTCCAAATTAGGCTTTATAGAACCATCGCCTAAACAAAAGTCAACCATCGAAACAGATTTTAAGTTTCAGGGTACTCCCAAAATGCGTTTCAAGCGACAAATGAGTCAGTGTGCTGATATCAACGAAGAATTCAACATGGGGTCCCGTGAACAACCGGTTAAGCATATAGAAATCACTAAAGTGCACCTCGTTGAAAAGTATGGTGAACTAGTCAAAGATAACAGTGAGGGTATCCATGTAAAAGAGCCATTGCCAAACTATAGTGTTCCGCTGAATTTGGAGATGCGACCAGATAAGCACTCAAAAAGTTCGAATATCGTCAAGTTTCCACAAACCACTACAGAATCTGTTAAGGAATCTGTTAAGGATACTTTTATTTTAGAGGAAGAAGATCAGAATCTTCGCTTTCCAGAATCACAATTTAAAAAGCTCGGTATTCCAAAAACAAATCATAAACCGCTTAGTAAGGAACTACATAGCCCCACTTTGCTGTCGAGTTCTAAGAGTTTATTTACCAAATTCACAGACGTACCCGAAGTACCAGTAATCACTAAACAGCATAAAACCATCGAAAATGCGCCTCAATATACTCCGTTGTGTACTAAAAGTGGGGGGCGACGAAAGAAACCAAGGCGTGTTAGAAAGTGGAAAGAACGATCTGAATCTGTAGATGATGGTCTATCCTCAGAATGCCACCTAACTCTTCCAATTGTAATACAAAACACAGCTTTGACTGGAAATACAATACACGCACAAACGATCAAACAAACTCCTATTGCTGAAATTTCTTACAATTCTGAAGTCATTAAAGTCGCTACTATTCTTAGCAATATGAAGTCAAATAAAGTGGATGAGAGTTTGAAAATTGATACCGAAAAACAGACCAAATCACGTAGGACTCCTAAGAAAAAAAAAACGAAACAGAGAACTACACAGTACGTTCGATTGACGAGAAGCAATAGCCAGCTTATGGATAAATTACCATTTAGCGATACACCAGTTTCCCCTCCAGCCAATTCATCCAAATCAGTCGGTAAGAAAGTATCGACCGAAACAAAATGTTTCGCAAATCAGAAGAGTCCTATATATTCGTCCTGTGATTCGAATTGGCAACAGCATAACACTCAAGAGATTCTTCGATCATATGCAGCAACTTCAGCAACTTCAGCAACCTTACCTCAGAGAGTCGAATCAGATGAGCGCAAACAAATTGAGACAGAGAACCCGCTACCTTTAATGAATGGAAATAAACCTACCACCTGTTTAGATAGTTATGATGCTGCAAAATTGGTAATTGACTTCAGCAACCAGAAAAGTAGCCAGAAGAGTACAAGAAAAAATAAAAAAAACAAACAAAGAAAAGGTACCGGTGGCAAGAAGAAGAAGAAGATTTCAGAGAAGATCACCGAATCCTTACAGAAAGGAAAGGCGGTTATGAAGAAAGAGAATTCTTCACTGGAAGTAAAGTATGATGAAAACTTACTTCGCTCTCCAAATCCAGTATTCAAACTTGCTTCTGAGGTCGATGTCTACTTTCCGAGTTCACATAGGCCGGATGATGAAGTCGCGCGGTTGTGTCCAACTATTTCGCTTTCTGAAGATGCTTTATCTACGTCAAAAACTATGGAAAAGCATGGTCAAAAGCAAACACCAAAAAAAAGAAAAGTTCGTGCGAGCGAAATGCTATTTTCTGATATTAACAGAATAAAAGAGCCTACAGATGTGTTAACTTTATCAGTCATTGGCACCAAATTCGCTGCGAAATCCATACCAACATCCAAATCAAGGAAAGTTGCAAAGCCTGAAAACACACTTTGCGTAGATGTTAAACTTAAACCTATTCCTGGTCAAAAAGCTGGCTTTCTTGATGAGCCTCCAACAGAAGTGAAGTCAGCTTCACAATTGAAAACTGCTGATGCTATTTTAGGCCATCGAATAGATTCTCCTCAGTCGGTCCAGGAAAAAACAAATTCTGGAAAAGACCAGGAAAATTCAGAGTTGCTAACGTGTACATCACCACAAATCACGATGACTAAGGAAACGTGGCTGAAGAATTTATCTCTCAAAAAGACGCTCAATGAAGTTGTCCAGAAACTATCGGAGGCAAAGGAAATATTGAAGAGCCCAACTGATTCTACCTTCCAGTCCAAAATCAAAAATGCATGCTCTCTTTCTCCACTCAGTACATCAATGGTTGGCCGACTTATGTCAACTGAAAAAATCTTGTTACACGACCTGAAATATTCACAACCCCCAATAGAAAAAGCAGCCAGAATTGCAAACAGAAGAAAATCACTTGTAACGTCTAAAGTAATGCCGCTGTTCGATTCAATTACGCCTGATTCGGTCCACTCAAACAGTGAAGTAGGCGTTTTGAAAATCAAGGAAGAGCTTAAACAATTACAATCAGTCAGAAATTGTAGAAAACGATTACGCCGTACAGTGAGGATTGTGAATGCTGAACCAACTGAGAATTCTGAAGATAATGAACAAACTGAAGACAGCACGAGTCCAAAGCTACCAATTCAATCATCTGAAGCAAGACCAACTGAGATCTCTACTGAAATAGTACATCTTGATGTGGATGCCTCCACTTCTTCCGAAATCAATAGATCAGAATTACCAATAACTAAATCTACACAACGCTTACCAGGCGACTGTTCTTTGAAGAATACAGATGCCATACACATTCCAAAAACAACAGAAAACACCAAAAAGAAGCTCCAAGAAAAAGAGTCCATAGCGACAAAGAAGTCTGCAGTACATAAGCAAAAGAAGTCAGTTCAAGAAGATGGGAAGTGTTCTGACGCATTACATAGTTTGTTAGCTGTTAAATCTCGAGGTGAGTCCCAACAGCAACTCAAAGAAATATCAGAGCTAAAAGCGGCAGCAACGCCTGCATCGGCTAAACAAAATGGATCTTTGTTATATGCAGAAAGTGCTAATAATCTTAAGACTCCAGGAGTAGAAACGAAAAACCAAATTCCTGAAAAAATAGAACTCCAATCGACTGCAAATCTTTCAGAGCCGCCTGAACAAATTAAATTGGTAGAAGCTGTTTCGAATAGTACAGACAATGCGGAGATTGTTAAGTCGTTGGGAGAAACACAACAACAGATCAAAGAAGTAGTCACCGAGACGAAAACAAAGACTGAAATACATAAAGCTAAGAAATCAGTCGAAACTGTTACGCCACCAGGAGACTCGACAACATCACTCACAGAAAATATTGAATTCAAAGCCAAAACTAACTCTGTAACACCAAAACAAAAGGAACCAACCAAAGATATTCCGAAATGCACAGATACTTCAGGTCAGCCTTTACAACAATGCAAAAAGGTTAAGGTGACTACAAATCAAGCAGAACCTACAAAAAAGAAAACGGTCGATAATGCTTTAAAATTGCACGACATCGAAAACAGTTTGGATGGAGTTCAGACTGCATTATCGACAGTGAAACTATTGACTAAAGGAAAGAGATCGGACTCACAACCTAGTGCAGAGACTATTGAGATGTCTAAAGAGACCCAATGTAAGCTGAATGAAGCCTTGGAGTCTCCAGAACAATCGAAAAAAGAATCCCAGATAACAAACCTTTCATCCGAATGCCAAGTCGCTGGGCCGTTAGCAAAACGAAGGAAATCAGAAGGAAAAGCTTTGAGAAGTACTAACGCCAAACAAATCCAACAACAGATCGAAGAAACATCACGGGTAAGGGTTACGCGAAGCAAATCAATCGGGGAGGCATCGAAAGGAATGGAATCTACGGTTGGATATACATTGAAGAAAACCACACAACAACCAAAAGAGATAGATATACCAAAAAGTGATTTACATGTCCCAAAGTATCAAGAGAAATCAGTCGATGTGAAGAATGATGTAAACGAAATAAAAACCAACAGCAAAGGGAATATTGAAGAACGCATATCTTTGAAAATTAAGATCGACAAAGACACGGCTCAAATTGTTAATAAAGACGTCAAACCCAAACTAGTAATGCAAATCCGTAGAGTTTCCATTGATGAGACAAATCTCAAAATAACTTTGGAAAAGAGCTCAGAAGTATCGAAGAAACACACTAAAAGGCCTAAAAGACTGCATAAGCGGTTAGCAGTTGAGAAATCAACAGAAACCAACGATATGTCAGGATGGGCAGAGCCAAGGAAAGAAGAACAAGTGGAGGTTGTGGGGCATAACAATTTGGACAAACTAATTCAAACTAAAGGCACGGCAGCAACTGTGGAAGTAGGTGTTGAAACTGTGGCAGTAATAGAGAATACAAAGGCAGTAGGTATTCCTCAACAACATTCTATTAAGACATCTGTTGAAAATTCGAAAAATGAAACAGTTGCTAAAAAGCCACAACTAGTCTGCTTACTAGATGAAGTACCTGTTTCGGAATTAGTTAAAGAAGCGCAATGCAAAGGCAATGAATTATCGCCAGTATTGATAACTACATCAGAAGCACCAAAGTCAAATCTGGTGGATCCTAATTCACATAAGTCTACTGAATCAATAGCTGTTCTAAGTTTGGAAAAACAAGCAGCCAAAGGTGATTTGGATATAACACAATCTGTAGTTACAACAACGATGCCAGACAACGAGGAGAATATTAATGAATTGAATCCATCTCAAATAGATCGTGAAGCACAGTCTCTAAATCAAAATCTGAAGTCTGACTCTCAAGCAAATAATTTTGAATTAAATCTCAACGATGCTCCATCTAAAGATGAATCATTAAAAGCTATTCAGCCGACTCATGTAACTTGTGCTATGGATAATGATCAAGACTCAAAGAGAAAAGAAGTTATCCAAAAATCTGTTCAGGCCTATGAAAAAGGCGCTAATCGATTGAACCGATCTTGTCCAAAGAGTCGACAAAAATCCATAATCTCTATCAGGAGAAAGAGACCCGTAATTTTGCTTAAGAAATTGAGGTACAAGCTTATTTCTTCAGACTTAGCCGAAGTTGATATATTAGTTGCCGAAGGCTCGAAAACACCTACCAAAGTACTAGATATACCGACAGAAAAGAAAATGTCATTTATAAAAACTGGTTCAGCACAATTCAATTGGAAAAGGGTTTCCTTAGATTGTCATCGCAGTTCCACCAATTCCTCCATTTCATTACGTACTCGCAGTGTAAGTGAAAACGTTGTATACAACGAAACGTCATTAAAACAAATAAAGTTGTCTTCCCCAATTGTAGAAGAGACTATCATTGCAATCGATGAAAATGCAAAAGCATCTAAGGAAACTGAATATCCAGAGTCAGTTCCAATTAAAGTTGAGGTCAATCAGAAGGATGAAATTCAGAGATTTGATGAACAGCTGGAATTGTCGATTGACAACATTCTTGGCAATCAGTTATTGAAAGCAAATAAAAATGATTCATCCGTTACTATGCAGGAAACCCTGTTAACCAATCAACCACAAGGATTTGACAGTGTTCCCGTTGACTTTTTAGCCGGAAATGTCGATACCAACGATACAGTTGATACGAAATGTTATCCACCGATATGTAAATCTGAAGATTTGATGCTTGAAACCACTCCAACCCACGACGCTCATCAAATGAAGGAATCTGAAATTGAAGCGCAGAATCTTAAGCTCGATCCAGACGACAATGATGGCGATCTTAAGGAACCTCCTCTTAAGAAGTCAAATTTCGAACGAGACAATGAGGAATCCGAAAATTCGGTTAATTTAGTGAATGGCTACCATGCCATTGGTAGTTCCACAGAACTAGAATGGGAATTAGACTTTGCAATGACACCAGACATCGACGGTTTTCCTTGTTGCATAGTACAAAGTGAATACTCATCCGAGGTCTCAAATGAAATGATGAAAGAGCTAATACCTTTAGAGCAGAGTGACCGCTTGATATCCGGATATGGACTATTTACTGAAGACATGGTGTGTTTGCCTCCAATCAATTTAGGACAAGATATAGGACCAATGACCGCAGTTAACCCGAATGATGTTTTTCATAAAATTCCGAAACGAAATAACCTTGTTGAAACGCTTACCGCCTCTTATAATGAATTTTCACCTGACATTGAGTTTGAGATATTTTCCAACCAACCCCAACCAAACGACAAGAATGATAATTCAGTAATCAAAAAACCAAACAGTGTACAATCGGCAATTGAAGAACCTCGAAGTGATGTATCAGAGCATAGTTGTATTAACTACTTTGTCCCTGCAGTTGACGTATCAATAGAAGTTGGATTCGAAACGCCAGAAGAGCTTATTGCTAATAGTAGTATCCGTTACTTTCCGTCTCCTGATTTGGCAAATAGTAGTAACCCGAACCCTTCAACTATAACAGGTAAGATTAATCAAGTAAATGAAACAACGACATCGCTTCCAATAGTTGGGAACGAGTTGGCATTAGCTTTTAATCTAGACAGTGAGAATGCTAGAGAATCTAAACAAAACGAAAAAACAAAAGTGGAGAGTGGCCAAGACGACAAGTCAATACCGGTGTCAATAATGGCAGACAATGGTATAAACAAACAGCCTAATGCGTTTGATCAAATGAAAAACCACGGTCAAAAAGTCGAAAAAAGTTATTCGCCAAGCAATACCACCACAGATAAATCCAAATGGAGTAGAGCGAAACTTCTTGCTCCGATTCCTTCTAAACTAAAAGATTTGAGTTTACCTCTTAAAATAACATCGAAAAAGTCCGGTTCACATACTATTATATCAAACATTGCCGTTCAAACGAAATTAAACGTGACCCCGCTAGATTCTTCTATTAAAACTATTAAGGACAATCTGTCCTCGAATAAGGAGTATAATCCAACGATAAAAAATTTGTCATTTCCGGCAAACTTGGAATCAATAGAAGAGGTTCAGCCGAGAGTCGCTTTAACAAAACTGCCTGATCTAGGCGAAATTGTCGACTCGGGGTATGATGTAGAAAGCGACGTGTCACCTGACCCTGAACCACCGAAGAAGAAAAAGCGAATTGAGTCTATTGCCAGACTGTCAACAAATGATCTATTCGATCGGCTCAAACGAGAGTCGCCTGTGAACACAATTATGCGAACTTCCAAACCTGTCCTGAAACAAGCATCGTCGTATGAAACAGATGATAATTCTTCAAGAGATTCAGCATTAGGTTCTCCGACTGTATCCAAACCGCCTGATGTACTAGATACAGAGGTAGTTTTACCAACCAGATTTCTTCCGTCGATGTCACCTGTACTTTATCGCTCAATGCCGTTAATCTCAACTCCACCTAGAGAAGAAACTACACCTGATATAACCAATAAAAATAACTAAATGTCCTAGCCAAGAAAGTTCACCTGAAATAAATCTATACAAGTCACTCAATGCCATTAACAGCAACTTCACCTAGAGAAAAAACTTTACCAGAAATAAATCATACAAGTGAGACGATTTTCGAATGACCGGACAAGGTCCTTCAAAATGTAATTGAAAATACGAAAACGTTGCCAATAAAACTGACACCGATAGGTAAATTCGGGTCTGAAACATTCGCGTGCGAGTAGTGATTTAAAGAAACAACAAGGACCATCACTTAAACCTTCGACTAGTGATACCATCGGAAAGTCATCACTTTCCAAATGTGTAACATTGCTCCCGCCCACAGTTCACTTAAATGGTCCCAGCACAGATTTGTTATATGTGCCACCATTCAAACCCAGAAAAGTTCACTGTACAAAAAGAGTTCCGAAGTCAGTTTCCCCTAAAGCCCAAGTTAAATCGTCAACTCCAGCTCCAAGAGTGTCTTTTTTCACCTTTGATAACAAAAATACCAGAAGTAAGTCCCTTAACAATAAAAAAAAAAGTTCCTTCTCATCCAGACCGAGTTCCGGCTTACACTTACAAGTCGAGAAGCCCGTGAAATCTATACTGATACCACAATCTGAACTCAAACCGTCAAGTTCACGTATCAGTTCACCTTTACCAGTACCTTCACTAACCGCTGATCCTAAATGACATGCTGAAGCAACCCATGACCATGGAGCGTGGACTCTAAATCAAGATCACACTAAGAGCGTCAAACTATTGAAATGGATAACCATCATAGACCTGCTGTACATGCTGACAAATATAAAGATCACCGTCGAATGACAGTAGTGAATCCAGACATAGTACAAGTCGAGAGGCTAGCACTGAGGAGATTATAGCAGATTTAAAATTGAAGTCTGTACGACATAATTAAGGAATAAGGAAGATAAGCGTTCAAATAATATTTCTTGCAGGTCATAGTTGTGGGGCGAAAATACAAATTTTAATCGTATAAGACTTCTTATCGCTTTCCCTAACCACAAAATGACTAGTCTACTGCTTTCAGGAAGCTTTGGATTGACCTTAGATGCCCTACTTTAGGTGATTTTGCTGCATTCACTTGGCTTCTGTAGACAACGCGTTAATATGCTTGTCTAATTTCCGTCCTATATTTTTAACAACTCTTTTTTTTTCCTTCGATTTGTCTTCAGCATGGCAACCGCTTAACGCTTCCAACTAACAATTTATTCCATGGTATCTTGATTCAAACAAGGTATCGAGCATTGTTTTATTTCTACCCATCCTCTTGGCATAGACTTCTTTTTAAATTTTTTTTAGATTGAATCGCTGAACCGATTGATTTTCAATAGCGTTGTTTTGAACTATCCTATTCAAATTTGCTCTTATTTATTGGTTAAAATCACTGTCAACAGTATAGTAATCAAAAAAGAACAGTATGACCTAAATGTACAAAACGGCTGTTCGTTTGCTTTTTATATAGACACTACAATGTTTAATTTGAAAACAAATAAAATATACATTGTACGTAAATAAACGTACGTTTGTCAATAACAATTTACATTCTTTCGAAACGCTTAACCACTTTCTTCGACTTACTTCATATTTACATTGTGACATACTGTTATTAAATAGCAGTCTAAATTATATTTTTTATTTTCTGTTTCGATTAATTAACATAAAACAAGTATAATAATATTCAATAAACAAAAAGAAACAATATACTGATATATGTACATGTTACACTGTTAAGACTTTTTAAAACTGCTTTATAGTTTAATGATTTCGAAACTAAGGATAATGTAATT
The DNA here is from genome assembly GCA_949775065.1 of Brachyopa scutellaris. NCBI lineage: Eukaryota > Metazoa > Arthropoda > Insecta > Diptera > Syrphidae > Brachyopa > Brachyopa scutellaris. The sequence continues at coordinate 81,426,663 of OX459113.1, forward strand.
AAGTAAGACAGAAAAACCATAAAAATATTATTCATAACATTATTTATATTTCAAGTACCTAGGTATACATACATATGTATATAAAATTTAAATATTTACGTGAGATACTTTGTTTTTGATTTTAATCTCGATAATTAAAGATATAAAATATATAATTAGACATAATTAAAATTTAATATAAGGTGAAGAATAAATGCTGTATGTATGTTTGTTATAGAAGTTTAAAAATAAAACAAATTATTTATTTATACGATGAAGTGTTCTATATTTTTTTTTTTTTTTATAGATTGAACTTTTGAAGAATTCTGAGGTTTTTTTTTTTGGCAACATCAAAAATAATACGCCAGGTGAAGTACCATGACGCACTCATTTTGTCCACTTTATAAGCAAACGATATCACAGTCTTCGAAAAGTTGTGTCGAAATGTATTATTAACTTTAAAAAAATTAAAAAATTAAAAAAAAAATTAAAAAAATTAAAAAATTAAGTTTTAGCACTGGCTGACTATGTAGGTGAGATGTTATCGAAAGGACAGAGAAATGTGTCAGAACTGTAAAGTTGATGCTCAAGCAGTCCTGTCACGCGTGCATCGAAGCATTGCGTAGGACATTGCTTTTATGAGTAAAGTTGCGTACACTGATGCGCAAACGTCAGCAAAAAAAGCTGAAAATCGTGATGGTGGATTAAACGGAACAGTAAATGATAATATTTTTTTAATTAATAAATTCGGGTTTTGTAATTATAATCAGGCCTATCGTGAATAAAATTTCCAGGGAAATATTTCCCATTCAGCAATCTGATTTACATTGCTGACAAAGGAAATATTTCCATCGGAATTTATTTGCGATAACCCTAAATATAAGATATAAAACATTAACGAGAATTTACATTAGGCAAAATTTCAAGAGCATTTATGTTAAAGTACCATTCGTCCCGATACGTCGGGACATGTCACCGTTATTAGTAGCCTTGTCCCGACCAGAGTATATCTAATAATGAGTAGGGACACTCTCTACACATATGCAACTGCTACTAGTACAAAGCAAAGCCTGAAAAAAATTGCCCAGTAAGTAAAAGCAGCTCAGAAGGATTGATTTCAATCCTTACCTGCGATTGCATATAATGAAAAGAGTCGGTAATACTTTTCAGCAGCACCACCACATGCGGCTAGCTACGTATGATAAATTGCGTGTGGTTTAATAATGCCTTTTTAAACGCGTCCCGAGTGAACGCCCGTGTGTGAGTAAGGCAGAGCATGTCATCAAAGATACGGTGAGACCGAATTTGCTGCTGTGAATTTGGTTTCATTTATGATTTTCTTCATTTGTTTTTTATTAAATAGGGTTAGATATGGATGTCTCAAATATATATTTCAATGTCAAATATGAAAATTAACATTCATACATTGCAATAAATTCTCTAAAGCTCATATTAGTCTTATATTCAACAGCTACATTTAGCATAGCACAGCATAGCATCTTGTCACACTACTTGTGCAGTCACATTGGGGTGGGTTTTGTTTACATTTTTTATACACGTATTTTAAACGCGTCCTGACTTGGGTTTTTGTCAGTTGAGCGAAAAGGCAGCAAACAGCATAGAGTAGGGTGACACGGATTACTACATGCATGCGGGAAACAAGTAAAAGGTTTTATGGTCACGTGTAAAAAATAGAATCGCGATCTTTTTTTTCGGGATTTCCTATTAAGATGAACGAAAATGCACAGCTGCAAAATTAGGTAGCCATTAGCGTAAGATATTGACTAGGAAATTACAAAATAGATATTTTTTATTGAGAGTATGTTTATGACGTACTATTGTCGTTTTCTATTGGGCTCTTCAGGTTTTGCTCGCAGATTTCAGATTTTTCGTGCTGAATTGAAATCAAAGGAGATTGATCTGTTTTTCTGCATTTGCATTGATTGATAATAATATATAATTTAATAATTTTTATAAGTGCTTGGCGGTAGAAAAACTGAACTTCAAGCGTAAAATATTTTAGCGTACCGAAAAATTGTGAGATTTAAGCAAAATTACAAAAAAACTAAATAATTGTAATTGTAATGTATGCATACTAAAATTTTATTGTACCTTTCCATTCTGTAGATAAGTGAAAGTTGTTTCACTTTTTTAACAAACCCCACTTATTACATAAACAACATTCGAAAGATTGAATAGCATTTCTAAAAAAAAAACATGTATTTCAAGTGTTGGAATTATTCGGGTACACCTGATTTGGTCATTTTAAAAAAATAGCTAATATAACAGAAGGTAAAAACGAAGATCGAAAGGCAAAATTGTATACAAATATTTTTTAACAATAATGTATCACAAATTAATTTGTTCGTATTTTGAAATTAGCACCCTGTGGCAAATTCAAAATGTTTGATGAAGTATATCCGCGAAGTGTAGCTCCAAACTCAAACGCGAGTACCGTTTTCTTGAGTCACTTTGACGCTGATTACACGCCTTTTTTTTTTCGTTCGTTTCGTCTTTCGCCTTTTTGACAGGTACGTATGCTAGTGATTATACGGTTCCTAATAATTGGTGGATACGTGCACACGTGCTTCTGACGTTTATTGAAATTCACATTATATTTATTTAGGAAGTTTTTGATCACGGCTTTGCTAAATTTCTTTTCATGATGATTATATGTAGTGAATAGAGCCGAACACTGACAAATGTAACGACCACAAAAACGACACGCCTTATATGGTTTGTTTGCGAAAAACAAAAAAAAAAACCCTTATAAGAGTGGCGGTGACCGTGGGAAAAACATCTAAAAACAAGAAAATACGAATTTTAGCGAAGTGTATCATGTCGCTGTGTGAGCGTATTAAGCGGGAAATAGAGCGTATTAACCGGATTTTTTTTCATACGAATTCTAGTCGGAATGAATGGAATTGAGAAAAAGAGCGTTAAAAGTGGGATAGCGTCTTAAGCGTGAGCGTCTTAAGCGGATTCTACTGTATTCAATGAAAATATGTTAACAGTAGCCGTGTTTTATTATTCACATGATCCTGATCCGATCAAGTGCTTAAAATAAAACGATCCAGATCATCTCAAATTTTAACTTCTAAAGTTTGGTACAACTGCTTCTGTAGTTTGACAATTGACATTTGTCATAAATTAAAACAATGGACGAAGAAGCAGTATTTGATTTTTCGTTTCTTTGGCTTTTTCAGCTTCGTCCACCCTGAAATTGATCTGGAAAAATGTATTATGTATGTTTGTATGTTTGTACATACTCGTATGTTGTAATTTTCTTATCTGAACTTAAGATTTTCGGTCATTTTCCATTGTTTACTTCTGGGGATGTTTTTTTTTTTTGTTGCATATGACAGTTTCGTGGTTGGCGCGAAGTTAAAAAAAATGCGGAGTTACCATTTGTAATTTGCGAATCTACAAAAAATATTTTTTTGATGTATTTAATAAATTAAGTTTCGTATATTTGGGGTCGCTTTCCAATAGTTGACCTATTTAAACAATTTTGTTTTATTTTATATGTGACTTCTAAATAAAAAAACAATAAAATTAATGTGAGGAAATAACAAATATATTCAAAAAAATGTTTAAATTTTCGAAATTCTAACCTCGAAAAACTGAAAAGTATCATTTTCTTATTTATTTGGCAAACTTTCATTTAGGTTTGTAATTATTTCACCATAAAATATTAGATTATCTCATCTTAGATTATCATATATTTATTAGAAATAATAAAAAAGATGAAAATTCAGGTTGACCTATTGGAAAGTCCCAATCCACACGTTGACTTATGAGTCGCGACTAACATGAGTACGAAAGAGAAGAACAATGGGATAGAAAACAAGCTGCCCGGTGAGTCGCGAGCAGAATTTACCGAGACTCTTTTTGACGTTTCTCTTTTGCTTGTTCGTTATTTTGCTATTTCGCTTCATTTCTTTTCTTTGTGCGTAGAGCGCAATTGTCTTGAAAATTATGAAAGAATTTCATTTGACGAACAAAAATTGATGTTTTAAATAATTATGCATATATGAAATACATCCAAATTTTTTCATAGAAACTAATAAATATAGAGCTGTAACCATTTCAAAAGCGAAAATAAAATAAAAGAGAACTGTCAAATACGAAAACAGAAATTATAAAAGAGTCATGACTCAAAAGTCAACGTGTGGATGCAAGCGCCTCACCGAATGACAGATGAAAACAGAAAATAGAAAAGAGTCGCGACTCATGAGTCAACGTGTAGATTCCGACAAAGCACAGCCCAACAATTTATAAACTGATTGAATAGTAAATAGCATTTTGCATTCTATTTACATTTTAATTTCTGATCTGGCAATACCCATGTTTCACCAAGTTTTGACAGCATACCAACCCTCACAAAACAAAATTAAACCTAGTGGTGAATAGTGTGAACTAAAAACCAGATCACGTAAAGAGATCCCGATAAAAAGGAAGATCTTCTTTTGTTTTTGTAATGCGTGTAAAACGATGATCCGGATAGGATGATGCAAATAATAAAACACGGCTAGTTTTAAATTGAATGTTTTCTCTTCTTGAATTTTACTTTAAGGGGGACAGAGGTTTGTATAGGGTGGACAAACAGCATTTTGGTATGAAAAAGCGGGATGCCTGGTAACCCTAGGTAGTGGTATACCGCCAGTCCGTGCACACAAAAGCGATATTCGCAGAATTTAAACTTTTTTTTAGCACTAGGAACACTCACTGTCTTTTTTTAACACCTCTGCTATATTTTTCCATATTTTATCCGAGTCCCTCATATTTTTAACTCTGAATGAGTCAAATTAAATAAAATTAATTTATTTTCAACATCTTAATTAATTTTTCACAAAACATTTTGACAGGCAGTACGCGGCCAACGCAGCTTGCTGCGGTCCGCAGTACCGGACGCGGTATACCGCCCCAGTGTGTGCACCTATATTTACCGCAATAGGATTCCGTACCGTTGTACCGCTCCGGTGTGAGTTCCTTTACGTGAATTCAAACACAATGTAAGTTTCCACATTTCTCCGCTACGAAACAAGAGGGCTAGTGCTTATGTTGGAACCAACGCGAAGTTGGGTACTAGCAGTCCATGCTATCCTTCTAATATATAAATGTAAAAGTTTGGATGTTTGAATGTTTGTTGCTCAATCACGGCTTAACGGCTTAACGGATTTGAATGAAATCGGGAATAAATAGCCTACCTCCTGGATTAGCGATTAGGCTACTTTTTATCCCGAAAATACCATTCCTTTAAGCAGCAAATACACAAATACATAACCCGCGATTGTATCGTGTATTTCCAGCTTTATTCCATAATTTGCATTTTTCCAATTTCCGCTCTTATTATTTGCTCATTATTTTTGGGGAAACCATTGTCATTGATCGTCAGTCTGTTGGGAGAGGGTTGTTCGTGTAGATATTCAGACCTATTATGAATTTTGCGCGAACACCATTTCACCCGAACTATTTTTGTTCCCCCGAAATATTTTTGTTCGCCCGAAAAACTAAAAGGTTATTCTGAATTTCACCCGAACAAAATTTCACTTCGAATCAGTTGTCACATATCGAACAATTGTGATCTTGGCAAGTAGTGGGAAATACAAATTGAAAAATGTTTGCACAAAATTTGTATCGACCGATAGTTTGGTCGGGTTGGGCCGGTTAGTGCGCACACTGGGCCGATGAAATAGTCGGGTTGGTAGTGAGTGCGCACACTAGACAAACAATCGACCGACTGTTCTCGAACGATTTGGTTTTGCTAGTCGTTAAACACATTTTGCAGAGAATAGTCGCTTAATGGTAGTTACTAAAAAATGTTCCAGAGAGGTAATCATTGCTCTACGCCCAAATATGTCCATAATTCCATATTTAAATACAACGAAAAATCCAGAACTTAAAGAAAACTAATTTAAAATTTAGATTCAGAGCAAACTGAGCTATCGAAAAAAATCGGCCGACTTTATAGTCTGTAGTGTGCGCACGTAGAAGAGCGCCATACTGATTAAGTAGTCGGCCGATAGTTTGCCGATACTTTAGTTTGAAGGCAATCGTATAGCCTATCAAACTTATTTATCGGCCGATATCAAATCGTTGTAGTGTGCGCACTCTCATATATTTTCATACTGATTAAGAGCCCGACTAAACTGTCGGCCGACAAAAAGTCTGTAGTGTGCGGGGGCTTTTAAAACAAGTAAACAGTTTATATTAACTTGAATTTAATTAAAAATGCACAGCATAGCCATGAGGATTATATCTGAGGAAGAAGAAATTAACCAAGTGAAATTGATGCTAAGGCATTTAAGAGATGATTCTAATCCTTTGGATTTGCGTGAAGCATTGTATGTTAACAAAAATGTTTAGCGTTTGTTAAAATATATTAATACATTTATATTTTACCAGATTTCAACAATACTATACAAATTCACTTTTCACTGGTGGGTGACCCTGCGCTATTCAAATCGAAAGTGAGCTGCTTCCAAAACTCAGAAATTTTTTGTTTATTTTCCTTCACGAAACACCTGGAAATTTCTTGGTTTTCCTGCATTTTGCTAGCCAAAGTTTCCATACACACTGTTTAACTTGAAGATTTACCGTTATGAATGAAGTCGTTGACAGTAAACTACGTCGTTTGTTTCTCCACTGACTCTTTAGTTGTATCCTGTTCATTCTAAACGTAGAGTGGTTTTGCATTTCTCGGTAAAATGGAAGTTTCCAAAGATATTCGTGCTTTGATAATAAGCATGCGTGAAGAAGGTAAATCGTTGCGTAAAATTGGGAAAACGGTCCTTAAATCACATGCTACAGTGCAGTACATTGTTAATAGATACAATGAAACCAACAGCTTGGACAATAGACATCGTTCGGGGCGCCCAAGGAAATTGGAGAGACATCACCATAGAGCAATTTTGAAAGAAGTTAGGGAGAGACCAATGACCAGTGCACATAAATTAACAGGTATGATCTCAGAGCTTTATGGCGTTGATGTTGTTCCAGAAAGAGTGCGAAATGTGTTGAGATCGGAGGATTACAACGGCCGAGTGCCTAGGAAAAAGCCCTTGATTAGCAAGACGCATCAAAAGAAAAGGCTAGAATTCGCAAAAACAGATCTGAATAAACCACAAAATTTCTGGGACAGCACAATTTTTAGTGATGAGTCCAAATTTAATGTTTTTTCTTCGGATGGGAGGATGTGCGTTTGGAGAAAAGCGAACGAACAGTTAAAATCAAAAAACTTGATTAAAACTGTAAAACATGGCAGTGGAGGACAAATGGTTTGGGGGTGTATGAGTGCATCCGGCATTGGTAATTTAGTTTTTATCGACGGTAATATGGATCAATTTATGTACTTAGACATCCTAAAAAACAATTTAATACCGAGTGCACGAAAATTGGGTCATACAGGGACATTTATATTCCAACAAGATAATGATCCCAAGCACACCGCTAGGCGTGGTAAGAAGTGGCTCTTCTTTAATATCCCGAAACAGCTTCATACACCTCCCCAATCACTGGATTTAAATCCCATAGAACATCTATGTGATGAAAAAGGAAAAATATTATTTCAACAACAAAAATGCCCTTAAAGAGGCCATTATTAGAGAATGGAATTCTATTGAACCGGAAGTGACAAACAAACTCTTTGGGAGTATGAAGAACCGCTTAACTGAAGTCATCAGAGAGAAAGGAGGGAATACTAATTACTAAAAACTGGTTTCTGTTATCGTATTTACCTTTTATATCAAGTGTATGGAAACTTTTTTGACATAACTTTTTAAAATACTGGAATTTCATTTTGTTTTCTTTTCCTTATTTTAAAATTAATGACTTTTGAAATGTATATAATTTATTTAACCACCTAATTTAAATAAGAATTAAGAACTTATTTGTATGTTTTACTCGTTTTTCTTAAGAAATCACAATAAATATGAAAAAAAAACATCTGTATGGAGACTTTTTTGACACAGTGTAGGTCTGATTATGATCTTCTCTTCGGCACAAGTACATCGCTATCGCTTACTCTTTTATTTTCATTCTACCCATACGCGCATTGAATGATGGGTAAACCATTGCCATTGATCGTCATTCTGTTAGGAGAGGGTTGTTCGTGTAGATATTATGCTCTTCTCTTCGCCACAAATCCATCGCTATTGCCCACTCTTTTCATTCTACCCACACGCGCATTGAATGATGGGTAAACGGTAAACCATTGCCATTGATCGCCAATTCGTCATTCTGTTGAAAGGGTTGTTCGTGTTAATATTATGCTTTGTGCAGGGTTGCCGCTAGCGAATTTCAAAAAGCGTCCAGAAAAGGTGTCCAGAAGCAAAAAAGGGGTCCCACTTATATTTGTATGAAAAAATGTAATTTTCCGAAAAACTGTATCTGTCGCGCAGTGGATGCACTCACTTAACGAATTCGTCGAATGCTACCGCCGTTTTCTCCTGTCATACAAAATGCTTGACTAAGAATTTAAAAAGCAACTGAATTAAAGCCGTGATAGGGAAAACTGCGGTAAGGACTAAGTTTTTTCTAATAACCATTTTGTAAGACTTAATATTCTATATTATAGAAATAAATACGATACAATAAAATACAGACATTTTCAAGTAAACTTAAAGGAGGAAGTATTTTATTTCAAGGAAATTTACACGGCGACAAGTTTTATTTCGCAATTCCAAAGCGATAAATCGCATTTTTTTTTGATTGGAATTTTGAGACTGGCGAGGCAGCCAAATTTATGTTCGGACGCGCAGAAGCCTGCGCACAATAAAAAAGCACCCGAAATACGTGGACTACGTAATGAACGACGTGATGAGTGACGACGAAAGCGAAGAAAGGACGATTGTTCAAGAGACACAGGAGGAGTTCTTAAAGAAGCAACTTGAACGCCTTCAAGTGCAAATTAAACAACTTCAGTTGGAAGCTGCTAGGGCAAACGCTTCAAAGGAATCCGAACGTCTACTTCGTGTGCAGATACAAGAACAGGCGGCTGCCGCCGTAGCTGTTGCTGAAGCATCTGCTTTCGCCGAGAAAATGTTGCGCATCGAATTGCAAACCCAAGCTCCAGATAGTGAAGCTGAATCCACTTTAAGATTGCAACAGCAAGCGGCTGCCGCCATACAACGTGAGGAATCAGTTGAAGTCGAGAGTGTATTTTGCAGACAAAATCAAGAGTTGCTGTCACAGACATTGGAGCCAGCATTTTCAAGGACATCGGTCGATGTACACACGCATAGGTCGGACCAAAACGGGACACAGTCGCCACCGACGTCAATTATGTCGGCAAGGCAGATTCCAAATAATACAGTAGGGGCATCTGTTAATGTTATGCGAACAATTTACGAGGATTGTCAACGAATTCCAACGACAACTGGGTGTAATCAGAATCCCATAAGAGTATCTGCTGATACGTTTTCTGGGACACATTTACAGTATGCGCACTCTGCGCCCATTCACCAAGCAAAGGTTTTTTTGTGGCCCGGCCGCTACTTCGACACAGGCAGCGCCGAATTTCGGTCGATATAGGACATACGATGAAAATAAATCACAGTTCGTTGATAGAATTCACGACCAAAACGATTTCTACCGGCCTGTACAACCACATAGCCGCAAAATCTATGATTTGCCGATCTACGATGGCAAGCCAGAGGATTGGCCGATGTTTTCAACGGCGTTTGTGGAGTCGACGAATGTATATCAGTATACAAACTTTGAGAATTGTCTGCGGTTGCAACGTTGCCTTAAAGGAGAGGCCAAAGAGACAGTAGCAGCGCTACTGATTCACCCGGATAACGTGTGGGAAGTCTATGATCAGCTGAAAAATAGATTTGGACGTAATGACGTCCTGATAAAAAGCCAGATTCGTCAGGTAAGAGCGATACCATCATTTAATGAAAATAACATCGGCCAGATTGTTTCATTAGCCATCAAGGTCAAGAACTTAGCTACGTTTCTCCAGAGTACTCAAGGTCAAAATCATCTTGCCAATCCTATGCTGATGGAAGAATTGGTAAACAAAATGCCGATGACGCAACGTATTGATTGGGCTCAGCATTCGTATAACATACGGCCGTATGCGACCATCGTTGACTTTAGCGATTGGTTGAGCCAAAGAGCCAACTACATCAGTTTGGTGACAGTTGCACCCAGTCATCAAATTTATGATCGGAAGCAGCTTGATCCAGTCAAGAAGAATTCTCATCGAGTGCAACATGTGTTAGAGACTACCAGTAAAATACTTCAGTGCGTTTTATGTGACAAGTCACACCAGTTAGGAGATTGTTCAGACTTCTTCGGTCGTACTGTTGCTGAACGTTGGAATATCGCTAAACGCAATCGGTTATGTTTTTGCTGCCTAAAAAAGGGACATAACACTTCGACTTGTCACAATAAGAAGACTTGTACATATAAAGATTGTGACAGGTTTCATAACCCACTGTTGCATGCTGTTGTGGACAGGAGTTCAAACGTCAAGAAGTCACAATTAAATCGCAAGCAAATGTCAACAGCAGCTGAACCGGATACCTCGCCGACACCGAGAGCCAAGAACGAGCTATGCATCGCTCCGTCAGTAGTATCGAAACCAGTGAATTGTGCAAATGAGTACGAGGCCCATGTACTGTTTCGAGTTGTACCGGTTACCTTGTTTGGCCCAAGGAACAAAGTGAATACTTACGCACTGTTGGACGATGGTTCGTCCGTATCGATGGTGGATGAATCGCTGGCTAAGATATTAGGACTTCAGGGAGAATCGACGTCTTTGACGTTACAATGGGTGAAGGAGAATACGTTAACCAAAGAACAGTCAATGAGAGTCGACTTCGAAATCAGCGGTAGAGGCAAAGGGGCGTCGAAGTTTCTTCTTCGTGGTGCACGAACGGTGAAAGGCATAAGCTTACCGTTGCAAACACTCAAGATGTCCGATCTGCACATGAAGTACCATCATTTGAAGCAACTACCAATTCGAGAATACGTCAATGCTAAACCAATGCCGTTGATTGGCTTAGATAATTGCCGTCTTGGATTGGCAAAGAAGACATACGAGTGCCCCAACGATGGTCCAGTAGTCACTAAAACGAAATTGGGATGGGTTGTATTTGGACCCACTAGCACTGATGCTGTTAAGACTTGCGGACATCTCCGAGCTGTCGCTATGCACATAAGGAAACAAAATACGGACGAGTTGGAAAAAATTGTAAGCGAATACTTTACCACCGAGAATTTTGGCGTGAAGGTGATGAAGACACCACTTGAATCTGCTGCAGACACTCCGGCACGTGAAATAATTTCTGCCACCACAACTAGGGTTGCCAACAGGTATCAATGTGGACTCTTGTGGAAGTCGAACGATGTTGAACTACCAGACAGTTTCAATATGTCTAGAAGGAGATTGCTGACCATCGAAAGGAAGATGAACGGGGATCCGGATTTCGCTGCAGCGTACAATCAGCTGATTTCCGAATACATTGAGAAAGGTTACGCCAGGAAGCTGTCAGATGACGAAGTCAACACCGTCAGTCCACGGATTTGGTACCTGCCGCACTTCGGGGTACGAAATCCAAACAAGCCAAAAAAGATACGGATAGTTTTTGACGCTGCAGCTGAGTCGAGTGGTGTGTCGCTGAACTCGAAATTACTGAAGGGGCCCGATGAGCAAAAACCATTAACAGCAATTCTTTTTAACTTTCGGAGGAACAACATTGCGGTGTGCGCGGATATAAAAGAAATGTTTCATCAAGTGCTTATCCGCCCAGAAGACCGTTGCTCACAAAGATTCTTGTGGCGTTGGGGAAATCACTCGGAGCCTGTGCAGATTTTCGAGATGGTGGCTATGACATTTGGAGCAACCTGTTCGCCATATATAGCACAAACAGTCAAAAATACAAACGCGTTGAACTACAGTGAGCAGCACCCCAGAGCAGTAAAGGCGATTCTTCATCACCACTATGTTGATGATTTTGTGGACAGTTTCACAACCGAGGATGAGGCAATCCAAGTTTCTACTGCTGTCAGAGACATCCACAAAGCTGCCGGGTTCGAGTTGAGGCGCTTTGTTTCAAACTCAAGAAAGGTTGTTGAGGCTCTCGAGGGAGCGATTTCATCTGATGAACACTTCGTTGACTTAAACAAGGACATCGACATCGCAGCTGAGAAGATACTTGGAATGTATTGGTGCACATTGGAGGACGTCTTTACCTTCAAGCTGAACTTTCATCGTGTATCTCCAGATGTGCTTTCTGGAAAGAGGAAGCCCAGTAAACGCGAACTACTCAGCATCGCTATGTCGATATTCGACCCATTCGGCTTGCTTGCTAACATCATGGTTTACATTAAGATAGTTCTACGTGAGGTGTGGAGATGTAGCATAGACTGGGACGAGCCAATTCCTGAGGGACTCTACGAGAGATGATGCATTGGAAGAACGCAGTGAGTAATGTTTGCACTTTACGCCTTCAGCGCCGTTATTTTGCGTACCCTTCGATTGAGATTCAACTGCATGTGTTTGTCGATGCAAGCGAAGATGCCTTCTCAGCAGTGGCATACTGGAGGTCGACGTCATCTAATGGGCGCATAGAGGTTTCATTTGTAGCAGGGAAAACCAAGTGTGCCCCAACCAAATTATTGTCAATTCCCCGCTTAGAACTACAGTCCGCAGTACTTGGAACAAGATTGCAAAGGGCAATAATAAAACATCACGATCTTCCCATCGCCAGGAGCGTCTTTTGGAGTGATTCCAAAACAACACTTAGTTGGATACGTTCAGAACATCGTCGCTACAAGCCTTTCGTAGCGCACCGGGTCTCCGAAATACTAGAGACGACAAAACCACGGGAATGGCGGTGGGTACCATCTAAGATGAATGTTGCAGATGATGCTACTCGGGGCACACGACCGCTTTCTTTTGACTCGAGGAGCCGTTGGCTGTACGGAGCAGATTTTTTGATGAATAACGAGACATCTTGGCCCGAAGAAACCCAAGTTAAGCTGAATGAAGACTGTCCAGAGGAACTTCGCCCAAAGTTCTTGCTACTTGTGTGCCCTATGAAGGAAGTTATCGACGTGACGAGGTTCTCCAACTACCTTAGGTTAAAACGAGTGGTAGCATACGTTCAAAGATTCATCAACAATTTCGTGGCAAAATACTCCAGGACCATAACTAAAACGATCAGTGGTGAAATCTCAGCGCAAGAAATGGACAAAGCTGAAATCTGGATTTGTAAAATCGTGCAAAGGGACGCCTTTTCTCAAGAGCTGTCAATAATAAAAGATGGTGGATCCATTCCCAAAGGTAACTACTTACACAAATTGTGTCCATATCTCGATGAGCATGACGTCCTGAGAGTATACGGAAGAATTGATGCTGCCACGTCGGTACCCCTGATGACAAGGAGACCAATAATTCTCCCGAAGGTCCATGCCTTAACTAAGTTAATAGCCGCATACTATCACCGAAAGCTGCATCATCAGAATGAAGAAACTATCGTCAACGAGATTCGAAGAAAATTTTGGGTGTCTCATCTGCGACAATTGGTTCGAAATGTTAGACTCTCGTGTGTGCTGTGCAAATTGCGATCTGCGAAACCTCAAACTCCGATGATGGGACAGCTGCCAATCGATCGACTGACACCGTATGTTCGACCGTTTTCGTACTCGGGTGTCGATTATTTCGGACCGCTTCATGTGGCTGTTGGACGTCGTCGTGAAAAGCGATGGGTTGCCATTTTCACGTGCCTGACCATACGCGCGATTCATTTGGAGTTAGCAGCTGACTTGTCAATCGATGCCTTTATTCTGTGCCTTCGTAACTTCGTGAACCGCCGTGGGACTCCTATCAGTATACGGAGCGACAACGGTACTAACTTTGTCGGTGCTGACGGCGAGCTGCGTGCATTCCCAGATGTTTTTGATCAAACTCGAGTTCAAGGTGAGATGTCGACCAGAGCCATCCAATGGGTATTCAACTGCCCGGCGAATCCAAGCGCAGGCGGCGCATGGGAACGTATGGTCCAAAGTGTGAAAGGGGTTTTGAGCCACACACTTAAAGAAGAAGCTCCGAGAGTTCATACTCTGAATAGTTTGCTGATAGAGGCCGAGAATATCATCAATTCTCGCCCTCTAACCCACCTGCCGGTGTCGCCGGAAGATGAAGAACCGTTGACACCAAACCACTTTCTTGTTGGATCGACTAACTCAACACAAACGCCTGGCTCAGACGATATGAAAATTCATTGCCTTCGTAAACAGTGGCGAATCGGACAGCAGCTAAAGAATCGGTTCTGGAAGCGGTGGGTGTCGGAATATCTGCCTACTCTAACTAGACGGTCTAAATGGTGCGAGAAGGTGAGGCCACTGAAAATTGGTGACCTAGTCTTTATATGCGATACTGATATGCCACGATCGAAGTGGTGCCGCGGAAGAATAACCAAGGTCTACATCGGTTCAGACGCCCAAGTACGAAGTGCTGAGGTACAAACGGCAAGTGGGACTTTACATCGACCGACTTCAAAGCTGGCTTTACTGGACATATATGGTGAATCTGTTGAAGATTCACGAGGCCCGGGATGTCGCGCAGTGGATGCACTCACTTAACGAATTCGTCGAATGCTACCGCCGTTTTCTCCTGTCATACAAAATGCTTGACTAAGAATTTAAAAAGCAACTGAATTAAAGCCGTGATAGGGAAAACTGCGGTAAGGACTAAGTTTTTTCTAATAACCATTTTGTAAGACTTAATAATTCTATATTATAGAAATAAATACGATACAATAAAATACAGACATTTTCACGTAAACTTAAAGGAGGAAGTATTTTATTTCAAGGAAATTTACACGGCGACAGTATCTTATTGCTGAACTTAAAATAAAATAAATATTGGGAATAAAATAACAAAGATAAAAAAAGCATGTATGCAGAACTAGTTTTTGGAAGGGAAATTCTGACTAGCAAAAATACTTTGTTGATTTCATCACTGGTTGAACAAAATGGGTGTGTTTTAAGAGTAAAGTACCATGTTTTACAAGTAAAATAAACATGAAATGAAAACAAATTGAAAAAAGGGTCCTATATTTTCAAAATGCGTCAAAATCGGAGTTTTATTGAAAAGTGGGGCCCCGAGTCCCATCGCCGAAAATGCGTCAAAATGACGCAAAAGCGTCCCAAACGGCAACGCTGGCTTTGTGGCATAAAGTAGAGGAGGGATGATTTTGCTGAGTTTTGAAACAGACTTTAGTTGTGTTTCTGCTTAATCAGCGTGCGGATACAGATCGAGGAAAAGGGGGGCATGCACGATTTTTCTTACTTTTTTTTGCCACTTTACAGCGGTATTAGGTTAACTTAAGGTTAAGTCAGTAGATACCCAAAGAAAAAAGTTTTAAGGCTTGCACACACCGGCGCGATAGCGATAGCGATTGCGATTGCGATTGCGATTGCGATAGCGATAGCGATAAACAACAAAACACACCAGCACGATAGCGATAGATAGCGATTGAAGTTTTGTCAGTTTTATTTATGCTGTTTTTTTTACTTTTTAAAACATTTTCACTGTCCATTTCCAGCATTTACTTACATTCTAGAAAAAAAAATCCTCAAATCTGATTTAAAAACTACCAAAACTGACATTTTATAATAATAAAAATTACAAAATATTGCGCGATAGAACAATTTAATACTAGATGCGGCGATAGAAACGTTCAATCGTAGTCTATCGCTGCATTATCGCACTCGGTGTGAATGAACAAACTTGAATACACGTGTTGCGATAGATCGCAATCGCTATCGCGGCGGTGTGTTTGAGCCTTAATACGGTATTCACACCAGGGCAAAACAGCTAATTTCGTTGCGAATTTCCAAATTATGCTCGAAATGAGATAATTTCCCATACGAATTGACATATCGAAATTATCTCATTTAAACCTAATTTCGTTGAAATTCGTTCAAAATTATGTGAAAATAAGATCGAACAAACTTAAGGTCTGTTCCTTTACTTGAAAATTGTTACTGATTCTTACTGATTCTTACTGGTTTTAGATAAATCGCGTTCCTTTACACAAAAAAGTAGTAAAAGAGAGAGTAAAAATTGCCTCTTACTAAAAAATCTTACTATTTCTTACTGGACAAATTTCATCCAGTAGAAATTGAACTATCTGTCAAAGTCAGCTGTTTCACTTGTTTGAATTATTTGCATTTTTTTTATTTTAATTCAAAAAGTAAAAAAATGGAGAGAAAAGGAACATAGATGAAAGTTGAACGTTCTGAATGTTGAAATTTGCATTTCGCAATATATTGCATACTGTATTGGTTCTGGGAAATCATCAGGGGTGGACTTTTCTGTAAAATCCAAAATCATACAACAACACTCTGGTTACTTTTGCTTCACATATGTTTATGACATTTCGTTTGTAGCAGCTTTTGTGGTTAATCGCGTTCCTTTACTTTTTGGTGATTTTGACTTATACGGTATTCACACCAGGGCAAAACAGCTAATTTCGTTGCAAATTTCCAAATTAAGCTCGAAATGAGATAATTTCCCATACGAATTGACACATCGAAATTATCTCATTTCAACATAATTTCGTTGAAATTCGTTCAAAATTATGTGAAAATAAAATCGAACAAACTTAATTTGAATGCAGTTGAATGATTCTGAATGACAATGACAGAACAAATTAATAAGGGAATATTAAAGTTTTCGTTGCGCAAAGATTAAACAACGGATTCTTATTGATCTCGGTGATCTAAGCACAAAAGAAAAACTATTCAGTACTAAAAAAAAAAATATATCGCTAATTTGGGAGAAATTTAGTGTTTAGTAGTTATTTCCGTAAATAAACTATATGGTTGAGATTACAATTGTCAAAACTACTGGCCGCGTTCAGCACAATTAAAATGATATAAAAACGAAAAATATAATGGAATAACATACAAAACATCAATATCTCATGAAATGGTTTAATAAATATGGGATGTTATCTGAAAAAACAGAAATGTTAGAATGTAATTGTTAAAATGAAACAAGAAGAGAGAGAGAGAGTGAAATGATGACGAGTTTTTTTTTGTAAAGTCCTTCTGACAAGACGCGTTTCGAATAAATAAAGATACATATATTCATTTGATAACTATACATATATAATTGATTGTTTTATTGTGGATTTATTTCCATAAAGTTACTAACAGAAATTGAAGTTGTACGTCGCGTAGAGGCACTCTGATCAACTACATGTGGAGCCAAAAAGCATCGGCCATAGGATTCGTACATAAACATACATAAATCTGTCCATTTATTTTATCTCCGCGCCCATTGGGGCACTTTCCTACAGTTGGCTCTATAGTCCACGTGCGTGTCTTATGTATATAAAAAAATAATTTAATATTAAACAATTTTTTAACATGACACCGTCATATATTTACTATCGGAACTGAATGCATCCATTCACAAAATTAGCAAGCGTAGGTATGAATACTTTTTATTTTAAACTCGAAATGATCTCATTTCGACGCTAGTGTGAATCCCATATTACTCTGAGAGAATTTTACCCCCACTCCTTGAAATTCAATAATTTACTATTTTTGGAGCAAAAAGTAAAGGAACAGACCTTTAATTTGAATGCAGTTGAATGATTCTGAATGACAATGACAGAAGAAATTAATAAGGGAATATTAAATTTTTCGTTGCGCAAAGATTAAACAACGGATTCTTATTGATCTCGGTGATCTAAACACAAAAGAAAAATTATTCAGTACTAAAAAAAAAATATCGCTTATTTGCGAGAAATTTAGTGTTAAGTCTGCTTTTACACCTAGACTGGTGAGTCTAGACTCACATGGGTGCAAAAGAGTAAGAAAGTTCGAAAAGATGAGAAGGAAAATATTTTGCCCTGTGAGTCGAGGGTAAAGTTTTTGGCGACTCTTTTTGACGTTTTCCTTTTCTCTTCTTCGTTTTATCATTGTGTTGCTTCCCACCTAGTCATCTGCACAATACAAGAACTGCAAAATAAAAGAGGAATGTCAAATTTGAGTCAAGGGAAAAAGTCTGAAGTGTAAAAGCGCAAGACTCACGGATGTAAATAACAAAGAGAAATTCGAAAAAAGTCTAGACTCACAAGTCTTAAGTGTAAAAGCAGACTAAGTAGTTATTTCCGTAAATAAGCTATGTGGTTGAGATTACAATTGTCAAAGCTACTGGCGTTCAGCACAATTAAAGTGATATAAAAACGAAAAATATAATGGAATAACATACAAATCACAAATATCGCATGGAATGGTTTAATAAATATGGGATGTTATCTGAAAAAAAGAAATTGATGTTGTAGAGGCACTCTGATCAACTGCATGTGGAGCCAAAGAGCGTCGGCTATAGGATTCGTACATACACAATATCTGTCCATTTATTTGAGCTCCGCGCCAATTGGGGCACTTTTCTACAGTTGGCTCTATACTCGACTTGATATCCACGCGAGTGCCTGACAATTGTTGATATACCCGGAGAGGTAAAATCCACCCGAAAAGTGATATTTTAACATACTAACCCGAGGCAGCGCCGCATCTATCCAATGTTAGCTATATAATAGTCGACTTTATCTACCCAACTGTTTAACAATAACATCCAACTATTATTATTACCATACGTTATACCTATACTATATATTATGTAAATAAAAAAATAATTT
This sequence comes from Brachyopa scutellaris, assembly GCA_949775065.1. Lineage (NCBI taxonomy): Eukaryota > Metazoa > Arthropoda > Insecta > Diptera > Syrphidae > Brachyopa > Brachyopa scutellaris. Next base: position 81,445,316 of record OX459113.1, read on the forward strand.
AATATTGAAATAATTTATAACATGGCACCGTCATAGATTTACTATCGGAACTGAATGCATCCATTCACGAAATTAGCAAGCGTAGGTATGAACACTTTTTATTTGAAACTCAAAATTATCTCATTTCGACGCTAGTGTGAATCCCATATTACCTTTTACTTCAATTCACAAATATTGTTTGTAGTAGAGGTAGGTAGGCGTTGTTGAGTCTTAAAATTAATAAATAGTTGGTAAATTTAGACAAACCTAACCAGTTACTCCACGATCAACACCAATAGATGAGCATGAGCTCATTGCTTACATCAAAGCCTAATATCTTCGGCGTTTACATTATAGGTGTGTTTGGTATCTTTTTTGACACACGGAATTGAGATCTGTCAAATAGTAGAATCCTCTCAAAGAGAGAGAACTCCTCTCAAAGACAGAAAACTTGCACAAAAGTAAACAAACGCTTTACAAACAACACTTGGTCAAACCTATCAAATTGTTTTTGTTTTCCACTAACAATGAAGATAATGACATTTCGCAAACTGTCAAATGGCTGGTTTGACAGAGTTGGCTCGGCCCACCCCGAGGAATTGGTCTTGCAGATAATTCATCGCAAAGAGAGAGCCAAATGAGAGTAAAAAAAAAATGAGAGCCATGAAACTGTCAGATTCTATGTAGTTTACGTAGAACTTTCGAAAACTAGCATGTTACCAAACAGACCTTATGTTACTTCAACTATGAACATTAAGTACAATTCTTAAGATATAGAAAACCAGAAAGTACCATTATTTGATGGTCACATAAAATACATATATGTTATGTATACATGTGTGAAGATGTGTTTGTACACAGGTATATTACATTTCCATCAGATTTTTGATCCTATCGTTTCATCTATAGTGAAAAACCACTAAGTTCAGATTATAGGGAATTATAATGTACTAGCTGACCCGTGCTCGCGTTGCTTTGTTTTGCCAATTCTTTTAACTGGTTTAAAGTTAGGAGTTAATATGTGGGACAACCTCAAAAAAATGGGTATAAAAATATTAAAAAATTGCATTTTCTTAAGAACAAACAATATTTAAACAAAAAAAACATAGCCTAACTGATTTTAACGAAAATAACGATTATTATAGAATTTATTTCATGTTAATCGGTGCAGTATTTGCGGAGATCATCGGTAACAAAGTTTTTTGAAGTTACGTCTTTATATAATAGTAATGATTGAATTCAGAAATTTTTAGAATCTTAATTTATGTAAATAAAATCGCTTCAGTAGGTATTGGGTCACTTGAGCCTGGGAATTCTGAGCCAGAGCGAGAGGGAAGATGTTTGTGTGAGAGTGAGCGAGAGGGAAGATGTTTGTTTACATTAGAAGGGGTATCAGGTTACATTTTTGTTTACATAAGCGTAGGAAAATGTTTAATTGCCCATTAAAGTGTCATGGAAAGTGATTGATGTTTGCCGCTTCCGGTTTTTGTTTACATAAAGTTTTTATTTTTTGTTTTTGTTTACATAAAGAATGTATCGTGTTACATTTTTTTTTATTTATGTCTATCTGTCTGTATATACATGTATATACATATATACATATGTATGTGTGTATGTGTGTGTGTGTGTGTATGCTTGTACATATGTATGTGTATATGTATTTGGATAAGATGTGGCGGCATATGACATATGTATATCGGTGTTTTTGTTTTGTTTATTGGACGAAGGAAGTAAAAAGCGTTAGAGGGAGAGGAAAGATATGCGGCTGTTTACGTTTGTGGGCGAAGGGGGAAAAATGATGAGAGGGGGGTGAACGATTTCCTGGGTCTACTCATCCAGATCAGATTGTTTATTTAGGGCAGCTGGGGGAACAATGGTGAGAGGGGGATGAGAGGGGGTGAACGGTTTCTCGGATCTATTTATCCAGATCAGATTGTTTATTTTGATTGTTGTCTGAAATAGGTACATTTTTGTTTTTCATTGCCGATTCTGGCACAGGGAGCCAGGAAGTGACGTATCAAGGAGATATAGGGTTACATTTTTTGGGGGTGAAATCTGGGAATTCGGAGCAATTAGTGTCATGGAATGTGATTGATGTGTACTTAGTGTGTACTTAGTGTACTTAGTGTTGTACTTATACTGTACCTAGTGTGTACTTAGTGTGTATCAGAGAGTACTTAGTGTGTACTTAGTGTACTTAGTGTGTACTTAATGTACTTAGTGTGTATCAGAGAGTACTAAGTGTTTGTGTATACATACGTATGTATGTGTATATGTGTTTGCATAAGATCTGGCAGTATATGAGTCATCTTCAAAGCAGTCGCGTGTCATATATGTATGTACATATGTATATAGGTGTTTTTGTTTTGTTTATTGGACGAATGAAGTAAAAAGAAGAGGGATATACGAATAGGGAAACAATGCTGAAGGGGATGTGAATGGTTTCTCAGGCCTACTCATCCAGATAAGATTGTTTATTTTGACTGTTGGTTGAAATGGTTAGTAGTTTTGACTATATTGTTTCAAGGAAAATTGTTTTTGTTGGATGGATGAAGTAAAAAGCGGAAAGAAAAATTCTGAGTCAGAGGGAGAGGAAAGATGTGCGACTGATTTATATTCGTTGACTGATGTGGAACAATGATTAGGGATGAGAGTGGGTGAATCGTTTCCTGGGTATGGTTTCCAAGGTCTACGCATTCAGATCAGATTGTTTATTTTAGCTTTTGACTGAAATGGGTAGTAGTGCTGACTGTAATATTTCAAGGACAATTGTTTTTATTGGACGAAGAAGTAAAAAGCACTAAGCCAGAGCGAGAAAGAAGAAGTATATTTGCAGGCAGATGGGAAACAATGATGAGAGAAGGAAGAGAGGGGGTGAACGATTTCCAAGGTCTACTCATCCAGATCAGATTGTTTATATTCGCTGATGGAGGGGAAACAATGATTAAAGGGGGTGATCGGTTGCCAAGGTCTACTCATCCAGTTGGAATATTCATATTTCGACATGCTTAAAAGTCTTGGTCTCATTATCTTTCGACCATATTTATGGAATTTGCTGACCGAGGGCTAGTGGAATATTCAAGATCAACAAGTTATTGTTTTGGCTCATAATGGTCAAGCGTATGATCATCTGGTATTCAAGACCAATGTGTATGTATATGTTTCCGCGCTTTCATAAAAAAACTATTTGTATATGTATCAAATAAAAAAAAATAAAGGAATAGAGCAAGAGGTCAACACATCGCTGACATCGATTTCAAACCATATCGTTTCGAATCATCATCATTATTATCATCAGAGACTAAGAAGCAGAAAGAAACAAATGTAAATTACCTAACAGAAGTTGAAAGAAGATAAAAAAAAATGTTATTATGATATGTGAACAATGTTGGAGTGTTTCTTATTCATTAGTTTGTATGATGGGGATAAAAGATTTGTTGATCGTGTAAATAAAAAATAAAGAAACTTTTAATCAAGGCGCACTCAAAGCTTTGAGATCCTACTCTTTGCACTCAAGGTAAAGTGCTGCTTCAATGAGTTGAGCTAGATTAAGGTTCTACCAAAGATTATCAGATTATTTACTTTGATTGTTGGCTGAAATGGGAAGTAGTGCTGACTATAATGTTTCAAAAAAAAAATTGTTTTGATTGAACGAAGGAAGTGAAAAGCACGGAGTCAGAAAATGAGGAGAGATATACGAATAGGTAACAATGCTGAGAGTGGGTGAACGGTTTCCAGGGTCTTCTCATTCAGATCAGATTATTTATTTTGGTTGTTGTGGCAAATACATCAATGAGGTAAACCACTGTTTAACTGATTCCAATTGTAGAATGACGTCAGTTGTCTTTGCTAAAATGGATCAGAATGGAGCTAAACGAAATTCTAGTCTGAAGGATTTCATTCCTAAGAAACTACTGTATACAGTTTTTAGAAATCCCTTCAAATCATCATCATCATCATCATCATCATCATCATCATCATCATCATCATCATCATCATCATCATCATCATCATCACCATCATCATCATCACCATCATCATCATCACCATCATCATCATCACCATCATCATCGTCATCATCAGAAACTAAGCAGAAAGAAACAAATATTAAGTATCAGAAGCTCGAAGAAGATTAATAAAAAAAATGTTTATTATGATAATGTAAACAATGTTGGAGTGTTTCCTATTCATTCTTTTGTATGATGAGAATTGAAGATTTGTTGATCGTGTAAATAAAAAACAAAGAAACTTTTTTTTTTTTAAATAACTGTGTTTTATTTATTATTCAATATTAATCAAATCAATATATCCATCCTTTTCTCTTATACTTCTACATTTAATTTTTTCATTAACCAATGGTCCATAAATTCTTCTTTTATTAATTAGTCCAAATCAATAATCCCTCTTTATTGTTAGGCAAACAAACAAGGTATTCTATACCTGTTGATTCGATGACAGTACACTCTAAGACTTTTTTCTTTTTCATAGTGCTTTCGCAAAGTTCTTTTTCCTGACGGATACAAATATGTTGTTTATTTATTATTTTATACAAAAGATTGGTGGAGGAATATTCATGTTTCGACATGTTTAAAAGTCTTGGTCTCTTTATCTTTCGACCATATTTTTTTTTTATGGAATATGTTGTTCATTTATCTTTCATTTTTCTATGGAATATATCTATGTTGTTGTTATTGTTGTTGTTGTTATTGTTGTTGTCTTTGCTATTGCTCTCGTTCGCTGACTATGATATTTCTATACAAAAATTGATGGAGGAATATTCATGTTTCGACATGTTTAAAAGTTTTGCCATTATTGGTTTGTAGATTTTTTTAACTTTCGATTGAAACTATCAAAATTGATCTCAAAGCGTCTGTAACAATTTGTGTTGCCTTATTCTTCAAAGGAACTGTCCATGCATACTTGGAGAAGGTATTGATTAATGTTAATAAGTAATTATTTCCATTATTTTGATTGCTGTACGGTATCATTTTTCAAATCTGCTTGCCACAGGTCACCTAGCCCTTAACAACAACCGTCGCCTGATGAAATTTCTTCGTGCGGGCTTGTGTAATTCCTCAAAAACATTCCTCTTACACATACCGAAATAGAATGAATAAAAGATCAAAAAAAAAAATGTACATTAAAATATGTGTATTTTATTTTATTTAAATTCATCATAAAATTACATCAACTTCTTCATTCTAATGATTAAAACTATGCATACATAAATTCGTGGGATCGATTAAGTGAAAAAAGTCGCCCACCTATTGATAAATTCTTTAGTTCAATTAGTATTTCTAGTTGTACTGAGGAATAATATTATTTTGCAAAGACGGTATGGCAAACAATTAAATGTGAACGTCTTTTAGATTATTTAGAGTTATGTTTGAAAACTGATGTCTTATTTCTAGCCGATATTTTTGAGAATTTAAGAAAAGTTTGTAGAAATATCTATGGGCTGGATCCCTGTCAATACTATACAGCATCTAGCTTATCATGGGATGTTATGTTAAAAGTAACAAAGATAAAACTTAAATTACTTACTGATATAAATATGTTTCCTTTTTTACAAAGTGATATCAGAGGGTGGTCTTGTACAAAATTGTTGCAGACACTCCAAAGCCAATAATAAATATATGAGTGACTTTAAAAGTGAAATGCCTTCTGAATACATGACGTATTTGGATGCGAATAATTTATATGGTTGGGCAATGTCTCAAAGTCTACCATATGGTAAATTTAAATGGATGGAAAGTGATAATTTCAATGTTTTCAATACATCATCAAACTCTCATTTTGGTTACATTTTAGAAGTTGACTTGGAATATCCAGAACATTTTCGTGATGAGCATAGTGATTTCTTATTTTGTGCAGAGAATAAAAAAAAAAAGCCCAAACGCGAAATTTAGTAAACTCATAGCAGACTGAACCCATAAAACAAAGTATATTATAAATTATAGAAATCTTCAACAATGAGTTAAGCACAGAATGAACATTTTAAAAATACATAGAATTTTGAGTTTCAAGCAATCATGTTGGTGAAAACAATACATCGATTTAAATACAAGTTAACACACACGAACATCAAGCATCCAACACAACATAACCGGACACCGGACACCTCCGTACTTCCCTTCCTTTCCCATATATTCACCCCAAGCTCATTAACCCATTCACCTTGATGCAATTCACTGTCAGCACTTCCCAGCCGTTCACCCATTCACCTTGATCAAATTCACTGTCAGCACTTTCCAGCCATTCAACCATTCACCTTGATCAAATTCACTGTCAGCACTTTCCACTTTACCCCATGCACTAACCATTTCCCTTACTTAGCATAAGAAATACATTGTTAGAATTAAGTAAATAAGAATAATAAAGGACAGACGGTCATAGACTGCGCAACCGAAAAGTCATTTTTTCATAAAAAAACTCAAAACAATCAGTCGTAGACTGAAGAATCAGTACTAAAATAACTGGCGCCCAACTTAATAAGAACCTGAACAAGCAACTCAATAAGGATTATTTAGGACCTCACCAATCAACAAAGAAGGAGACTCAACCCAAAAGGATTAACCAACGAAAAAAAAAACAGCAATAAGAATGAAATTTTTGTGAGTAACCAAAAAAAAGTGATTAAGAAAATTAGTGATTATTTATTATTTGAAATATTGTAAGAGTTAAAATAGAAAGTGTAAATAGTAAATAATAGTGTAAAGGTATTCCAAAATGAGCATTACAAAAGAACAGATTATTGAACTTGTTCGTGCTACCGTCGAGCTATCACAGAAACAGTTCGCGGAAAAAATAAATGATTTGACATCAGCAATCGGTCAATTACAACCGCCTAGTGTTGAAACTTATGTGCCTGTATCTATTCGAAGCGGTGTTCTAAATCGTGGTGGTGGTCTCGATTTAATAAAATCATTACCCGAATTTAAAGGCGACTCCGCCTCATATCCTTCCTGGCGTACAGCAGCACATTTTGCCATGGGCTATTATCACGAAGGCTCTGAAAATTATTATATTGCAATGGGAATTCTAAGAAATAAAATAACAGATTCTGCAAACGCAACCTTATCCGCTTTTAATACTGTGTTAAATTTTAATGCGATTATTGCTCGATTAGATCAAGTGTATTCGGACAAAAGGCCATTACATGTTCTCGAAAACGAACTTAGTATTTTGCGTCAGGGTAACTTATCCATTAGTGAGTACTACGATGCAGTCGATAAAAATTTGACACTTATAATAAATAAAAATATTATGACACATAGTGGTAACAACGAGGTTATCGTCGCTCTCAACGAGCGTGCTAGAGAGAATGCTTTACGTATTTTCATTTCCGGTCTGCGAAAACCCTTATGCGATATATTATTTTCTGCTCGCCCACTAGACCTACCCACAGCTCTTGCGACGGCACAAGAGCTGGAAACAAACCATAAACGATACGAATTCGCACGTACGTTTGCAGCAGGCAGCTCAACAAAAATTAACGGATCACAGTTTCGAACAGATTCTGATCCACGTACTCGCAATCACCCACAGTATAGTCGTGTCCAAAAAAATGAACCAGTTCCTATGGAAGTAGATAATCGTACTTCCTATTTTAGAAAGCGAACTCCCGCACAAAATAATTTTCCAAAACAGCATTCTAGCAGAAACTTTACATATGTAGACCAACAACAAACCACGATGGCTAAACGCCCACGCGATGGAACACATTCTAGCCAATCGCCTATTCAAAAATTACAAAAAATTAACGCAATGCCAATAGAAAATTCCGAAATAAGAAGCGAATTATGTTGGGATAATTCTTACGAAGTTCAGTCGGATAATCAAATTTATGATGAGATCAATTTTTTAGGGTAAAATCACTCTTGCCATTTATTACTAAAACTGCAATAAATGGACAAGAGATACGAATTTTAATCGACACTGGAACTTCCAAGAATTATATTAAAAAACATAATTTTCTTAAAGCAGTAGGTTCAGTAGAAAGCCCCTTTCATGTTAGGTCCCTCAACGGAAGTAACTTGATTACAGAAAAATGCAAAATGAATATCTTAAAAAATACTTCAACCTTCTTTTTACTCCCTTCGTTGAGTACTTTCGACGGTATCATAGGATATGATTTCCTTAAGCAAATAGAGGCAAAAATCGATACCAAAAATGAAATTTTATTTTATAAACATGGCGAGGAAAAACTACACCATCTCATTTGTCAACAGGTTAACTTAATTATTACAGACCAAAAATCTGTCCCTGATTATCTGCAAACACAATTTAAACAGTTAATCCAAGAAAATGCCTCTGCATTTTCAAAGCCAGACAGGGCATTACCTTATAATACGCATATTAAAGCCACCATACGCACAGCAACTGACGAACCTATCTATACTAGGAGTTACCCATACCCTATTTCAGCAACCGAGTTCATAAACACCGAAATAATGTCACTGCTGCGTGATGGTATCATTCGAACATCATGTTCACCATATAATTCCCCAATTCACGTAGTTAATAAGAAAGGTTTAGACGAAAACGGCAAACCTAAATTACGAATGGTCATCGACTTCAGAAAAATAAATGAGAATACCATAGCCGACAGGTACCCCATCCCGGATACATCGGTCATACTAGCAAATTTGGGTAAATCTAAATACTTTACAACCCTGGACTTAAAATCCGGGTTTCATCAAATTCTTTTAGCCGAAAAAGATCGACAAAAGACAGCTTTCAGCGTGAATAATGGCAAATATGAATTTTGTCGCTTGCCATTTGGCCTTAAAAATGCTCCCAGCATTTTCCAAAGAGCTATTGACGATATTTTAAGAGAAGATATCGGTAAAATCTGTCATGTTTATATCGATGATATAATCATATACTCCCCAGACGAGCAAACACATATTACACACATAGACAGAATATTGAAAAAACTGGAACAAGCCGGAATGCGTGTTTCCACGGAAAAATCAAAATTTTTTAAAACCGAAGTAGAATTTTTAGGTTTCCTAGTTTCACAAAAAGGTATCAAAACCTGCCCCGACAAAGTTCAGGACATTTTAAACTATAAAACACCAGAGACACTTCGAGCATTACGCTCATTCCTGGGATTATCAGGATACTATCGTAGGTTTATAAAAGACTATGCGAGAATAGCTAAACCTTTAACGAAATTCTTACGCGGAGAAAATGGTCATGTAGGAACTAATCATTCAAAAAATATAAAGATAACATTTGACACAGAGGCCTTACAAGCATTTGAAAAACTTAAGAAAATCTTAGCTTCAGAAGACGTTTTACTACAATATCCGGATTATGGGAAGCCCTTTGAGCTAACTACAGATGCCTCTTCGTCTGCTTTAGGAGCGGTCCTCTCTCAGAATGGCAAACCAATTACCATGATTTCACGAACGCTTTCCAAAACGGAAGAAAATTACGCCACCAATGAGCGCGAACTTTTGGCAATAGTATGGGCATTACAGAATCTCAGACATTACCTATATGGTACAAAAGGCATACACATCTACACAGATCACCAGCCACTTACATTCGCAATTTCAGACAAAAATCCAAATTCAAAGATCAAAAGATGGCGTGCGTTTATTGAGGAATTCTCGCCTAAAATCCATTACAAACCTGGGAAAGAAAATAAAGTTGCAGATGCACTTTCCAGACAATTCATTCATAACTTTTCTAAATCAAACACAGAAACGGAAACAGTACATAGCGAAATTTCACTAACCAGAACAATTCAAACAATAAAGTTCCCCGTTAACCAATTTAGAAACCAACTAGTAATATCCAGATGTAGCCATGACCATAAGAGTACAAAAATTTTATTTCAGAAATGTATCCGACATACAATAAACTTTAGTACTACTGCTGTATTAATGCAATATCTGCAAGAATGCGTTAATCCTAATGTGGTTAATGCTGTTCGATGTGATCTTCCAACTCTGGCCCAGATTCAAAATGCTCTAATATTAAATTTTCCAACCGTGAAATTTGTTCACACTGAAAAACTGGTAATTGACCTTTTAAACAAAGACGACCAATTAGAGACAGTTACAATGGAACATAATCGTGCACATCGATCCCTTCAGGAAAACTTTCAGCAAATTCTCAATGACTACTATTTCCCCGATATCAAGAAAATGCTCAGAACTATTATTATGAATTGTAAAATATGCTTGGAAAACAAATACCAAAGAAAACCTCCTAAGCCCGAGATAGGCGCAACACCGTTGCCTAGTTTTCCGGGAGAAATCCTACATATCGATATCTTTATTACAGATAAGCAGCATTTCTTAACATGCATTGATAAATTCTCCAAATTCGTAATAGTAGTCCCTATAGCCTCACGTTCCTCCATTGACATAAAAGAAGCATTACTTCAAATCTTAGGAAAATTCAAAAGTCCAAAAATAATAGTTTCCGATAACGAAAAAGCATTTTCATCAAGTATTATTACAACGCTCCTCAGAGATCACTTTTCTATTGAACAATTTTTCGTCCCGACACTCCATAGTGAGAGTAATGGCCAAATTGAACGATTCCATTCAACGCTTTTGGAAATTTCACGTTGTATCAAAGCGCAACAACAAATAAGTGATACAGTAGATCTGGTGCTTTTAGCAACTCATAAATATAATAATACAATCCACTCTATTACGAACGCAAAACCAATCGATATACTGCATGATTATCAAACAGAAAAGCTAGAGTTCATAAGGAAAAAACTAGCCACTGCTCAAGAAAAAACACTTGGCCGAATAAACAAAAATACATCCAATAAAATCTACCATCCCGGCGAAATAGTTTTCGTCCGTAGAAATAGACGCTTAGGAAACAAATTTGAAAAAATCTTTATTGAAAAAGTAATAGAAAAAGATTTAGGCACCACCGTTTTAATAGACGGCAAGAAGATTCATAATAGTAACCTCCGTTAATACTATATTTTCAGTTTGTCACTCATCATCCTTCGGATATCGATAGCCGAAATTCACAATTACTCAAATGCACACTTCATAGCGGTAACGAAAGGAAAAACAGTCACCTTCAACGAATTCTCATATCTTGTCCACGTCACAAACCTCTCTGAATATAGGAACATTGCTTACGAAAGCAAACACGTTCACATTACGGCCCTGCAGAAAGGAAACGACATCCTAAATCAACAGTCTGAAGAAATATTGCACATCATTAGTACACTTGAAGTCCCAAGAAGATTCGCAAGGTCTATAGACTTTATTGGAAGTACACTAAAATTTATAGCCGGAACACCTGACCACAACGATTTTGAACTCCTTTTAACGAAACAAAATACACTTATTGAAAACAATAATAGGCAAACAAAAATAAATTCTCAAATACAAGACAAAATTAATGAAATAACAAATCAAATCAACGCAATAATTTCACAACATAGTGATATAAGTAAATCATCCGAATCAGAATTATTACTTTTGGAATACCTATCTGTAAGAAAAATCTTGTAATTAACCATTTAAATAATATAGCGCTTTCAATTGTGTTAGGAAAAAATAACATAATTAACCCATTAATCTTAGATAATATAGAAATAAGTCACTTAATTGATTCTCAAAACCTTCCGATAAGTATAAGTAACTTACTTTCCGCTGCTAAAATTAAAATACTTCAAAATTCAGATGTCATCCACTATGTATTGAAAATTCCTAAAATTGAAAACTTTTGTGATTTTATTGAAATTTATCCGGTAGTCCGTAATAAAACTATTCTTAAGCTAGATAGAAGTCAGGCTGCAAGATGTAAAGATTACATACTACCCGTAAAAGAATGCATTTATACGCCAGATGTCTACATTTGCCAACCTACAACTTCAGAATGCGTCACACAGTTGCTCAATAACAATACGGCTCTATGCACCTCCCAAAACGCATACCACGTACCCCTCGTACAACAGATTGAGGACGGAGTTATAATCCTCAACGATGTACCAAAAACAACAGTCATCGACCAGGTTCAGTTAGAAGTCCAGGGAACATATCTATTAACATTTTCGGATTCAATAAGGGTTAACGACACCCTATACCGGGTAAAGAAAATAGCTGCCTATGTCATACCGCATCCACCGAAGACTCTTTCTATAACGCACCTTGAGCATGAAGAAAAACTATCGCTTCCATATTTGCACCATATTCATATCGACAACACAAACCACATCAAAACACTTAGAGAAGAAATATCGACTCAAAAACTTCTCTGGTGGACCACTATTTCGTCAGTGGCAATAATTGCTTGCACAATAATATTAATTCTCCTTATACGCAACAGGCAAAATACAGTCACCTCAAACCAAATTGACTCAATAATTACGCAAGTCAAATGTCGAAACGAGGACGTCTCGATCTTATCAGGGGGAGGAGTTAACACACACGAACATCAAGCATCCAACACAACATAACCGGACACCGGACACCTCCGTACTTCCCTTCCTTTCCCATATATTCACCCCAAGCTCATTAACCCATTCACCTTGATGCAATTCACTGTCAGCACTTCCCAGCCGTTCACCCATTCACCTTGATCAAATTCACTGTCAGCACTTTCCAGCCATTCAACCATTCACCTTGATCAAATTCCCTGTCAGCACTTTCCACTTTACCCCATGCACTAACCATTTCCCTTACTTAGCATAAGAAATACATTGTTAGAATTAAGTAAATAAGAATAATAAAGGACAGACGGTCATAGACTGCGCAACCGAAAAGTCATTTTTTCATAAAAAAACTCAAAACAATCAGTCGTAGACTGAAGAATCAGTACTAAAATAACTTACACATCACCGTAAATTGGGTAAAAATGAATTTGAAAAAAATTTCTTTAAATTATTAAACAATGCTGTTTATGGTAAAACGATGGAACAAGTCGATAATCGAAAAGATATAAAGATAGTTACGAATTGGTAAAGTTGTGGAAAGCATTTAGGTGCTCGAGCTTGGATAGCAAAGCCAAACTTTCATAGTTCTACTCAATTTACAGACAATATGATCGCAATTCAATTGAGTCGTGTTCATATAAATTACAACAAACCGATTTATTTAGGTTTTACTGTACTTGATTTATCAAAATGGAAGATGTATGATTTTTATTATGAATACATGAAACCAAAGTATGGTGACAATTTAACTTAAAATTATATGGATACTGATTCTTCATATATTCTATTAAAACTGGAGATTTCTATAAAGATATACTGGATGATATTGATATGAAATTTGATACAACAGATTATCCTACTGATAATAGATATAATATTCCAAATAAAAATAAAAAGATAATCGGGATGATGAAAGATGAGATGAATGGTAAAATTATTAGAGAATTCGTTGGGCTTCGATCTAAAATGTATTCAATAGATATCGAAAAAGTAAACAAATTTAAAAAGCTAAAGGTGTAAAGAAAACAGTATTAGATGATATGAATATTGAAGATTATAGAGATTGTTTATATAAAAATAAACGTTTCTATGGATATATGTTTATAATTAGGTCAAAGATTCATAACATATATACACAATGTGTTAATAAACTAGCACTAAGTTATATTGATGATAAGAGATATATTATGGAAAATGGTGTTAGTACACTTGCATGGCTGGTAATCTGTATCGAAAGTACACTCCAAGGAAATCGGGGTTTATTTTCCAAAATCTGCTATATTTGTTACTGGGCGATTAGGTAACAAGTTCAGTAGTTTTGTGAATCTTATGGCTAATGACAAAGCACCAAATCCGTTTTTGTATGGTTGTAGAGCCCATTACCTTCTGGAATTTTTACTGCTTCCATAGCTTCTTTTTGCTGAATAAATTAATTTGTTTCTCTTGAAGGAGCGATTTCGTCTTCTTATATTAGCAGTAGTAGTAGCACTTGTATTTTTTTATTTTTGATGCCCAAGTTAAATTAGATCCCGCGTTCATCATTATCATATTTGTCATCACTAGACTATTTAATCTTTCGGAAAAGGAAGAATGTTATGCTATTACCCTCTGCCGGGCCTTCTCAGTAAGAACTTTATTAGTAATATGTTGACCAGGTATGTTTTTACTATAAGCATATGCCACATTGTGTTCACGGCAGACCTCATCCAACTGATTGATTCCACGATCTCCCTTAGCAAGACGGTCTTTTAATTTAGTCCCAGGACCACAGAAAGTACATGACGGAAATTGTGTTTCGAATGGTAATTTATTTAATAATGCATTTACCAGTCCATATTCTTCGGATTAATGTTTTCGACTGACCAGATATACTCGATATTCTATCGTTTTATAGCACTTTCTTGTTACGGCTGCAGTCTCTGCATTAACCGAAATATAAATATCTACGACAACTTGTAAAATCCATTCATGGAATACAATGAGTTTTCATATTATTGTGAAATTATTGCACCTTCCGAAGCAAAACGAAACTCAGTGTTTATATTTGATGATGAAGCTTGTGATAAACAAAACAACATTCGAGAATATGTTTGTATGGGATGACACAACGATATGGATAGTTTCTACTTATGTCAATTTTATACACGCATACCAAAACATTTGTTTCGGGACAACGCAAACTACATAGTCATTTTCAAGCAAGACGAGCTAAATCTGAATCTGATCATATAAATTCCGATACGACATTCAATCAGTTTAAAGAACCATGCACAAACTGTTGGAAAGATGCATTATTTCTGATGGTCATCAACGACCTCCCACTAGTCTTCAAATATTCTGAGTGTCTTCTTTTTGCCGATACTCTTAGATTATTTCGCTCCATTAAATCTGAATATAATTACGATTTATTATATCAAGATGTCGCCGCGGTCAATGATTGATGTGAGCGGAATCACCTCCTTCTAAACGTTTCTTATTGTCCTGCTTACTGCAATCCGCTATCCGCTAACTGATATCCGCTAACTGCTATCTGTAACCGACCGGTTAGCAACCGCCCTGTTTGGAACCGACCTGTTTGGAACCGATCTGTTTGAAACCGACCTGTTTGGAACCGACCTGTTTAGAAGCGGCGACCTTAAGGTGTATTGTGCCCCCTATCAGTCATAGACGCGCATGCCACATATTCGTATGTATGTCTGTACATATGTATATCGGTGTTTTTGTTTTGTTTATTGGATGAAGGAAGTAAAACGGGGTGTGAGTAATTAGTTGTGGCGCCATATGAGTGAGAGCGAGAGGAAAGATGTGCGAGTGGTTTATATTTGTTGGTGGAGAGGGAAACAATGGTGAGAGGGGGGTGAATGATTTCCTGGGTCTGGTTTCCTGGGTGTACTCATTCAGATCAGATTGTTTAATTTGGCTGTTGGCTGAAACGTGTACTCATCCAGATCAGATAGTTTATTCTGAGTGGGATATTCATGATCAATAAGTTATTGTTTTGGCTGATAATGGTCAAGCGTATGATCATCAGGTATTCAAGACCATTGTTTATATATTTCTGTTTATTCATTAAGAACTGTGTGTGTGTGTCAGATAAATAATTTTAGCAAAAGGTCACTACATCGCTAATATCAAAATTTAATCCAATGGTCCATAAATTCTTTTTTTTTATATTTAGTCCAAATCAATAACTCTTCTTTATTGTTGGGCAAGCGAGCAAGATATCGCATGTTGTTCTTTGGACAGTACACTCTAAGCATTTCTCTATTTCCATGATACTTTTTCTGATGACTGTATACTGTAAGTAATATTCATTCAGATCAGCTTGTTTATTTTGGTTGTAGACTGAAATAGACCCAGGAAACCAGACCCAGGAAATCATTCACCCCCCTCTCACCATTGTTTCCCTCTCCACCAACAAATATAAACCACTCGCACATCTTTCCTCTCGCTCTCACTCATATGGCGCCACAACTAATTACTCACACCCCGTTTTACTTCCTTCATCCAATAAACAAAACAAAAACACCGATATACATATGTACAGACATACATACGAATATGTGGCATGCGCGTCTATGACTGATAGGGGGCACAATACACCTTAAGGTCGCCGCTTCTAAACAGGTCGGTTCCAAACAGGTCGGTTTCAAACAGATCGGTTCCAAACAGGTCGGTTCCAAACAGGGCGGTTGCTAACCGGTCGGTTACAGATAGCAGTTAGCGGATATCAGTTAGCGGATAGCGGATTGCAGTAAGCAGGACAATAAGAAACGTTTAGAAGGAGGTGATTCCGCTCACATCAATCATTGACCGCGGCGACATCTTGATATAATAAATCGTAATTATATTCAGATTTAATGGAGCGAAATAATCTAAGAGTATCGGCAAAAAGAAGACACTCAGAATATTTGAAGACTAGTGGGAGGTCGTTGATGACCATCAGAAATAATGCATCTTTCCAACAGTTTGTGCATGGTTCTTTAAACTGATTGAATGTCGTATCGGAATTTATATGATCAGATTCAGATTTAGCTCGTCTTGCTTGAAAATGACTATGTAGTTTGCGTTGTCCCGAAACAAATGTTTTGGTATGCGTGTATAAAATTGACATAAGTAGAAACTATCCATATCGTTGTGTCATCCCATACAAACATATTCTCGAATGTTGTTTTGTTTATCACAAGCTTCATCATCAAATATAAACACTGAGTTTCGTTTTGCTTCGGAAGGTGCAATAATTTCACAATAATATGAAAACTCATTGTATTCCATGAATGGATTTTACAAGTTGTCGTAGATATTTATGTTTCGGTTAATGCAGAGACTGCAGCCGTAACAAGAAAGTGCTATAAAACGATAGAATATCGAGTATATCTGGTCAGTCGAAAACATTAATCCGAAGGATATGGACTGGTAAATGCATTATTAAATAAATTACCATTCGAAACACAATCTCCGTCATGTACTTTCTGTGGTCCTGGGACTAAATTAAAAGACCGTCTTGCTAAGGGAGATCGTGGAATCAATCAGTTGGATGAGGTCTGCCGTGAACACAATGTGGCATATGCTTATAGTAAAAACAT
Organism: Brachyopa scutellaris; assembly: GCA_949775065.1. Lineage (NCBI taxonomy): Eukaryota > Metazoa > Arthropoda > Insecta > Diptera > Syrphidae > Brachyopa > Brachyopa scutellaris. The sequence continues at coordinate 81,462,308 of OX459113.1, forward strand.
ACCTGGTCAACATATTACTAATAAAGTTCTTACTGAGAAGGCCCGGCAGAGGGTAATAGCATAACATTCTTCCTTTTCCGAAAGATTAAATAGTCTAGTGATGACAAATATGATAATGATGAACGCGGGATCTAATTTAACTTGGGCATCAAAAATAAAAAAATACAAGTGCTACTACTACTGCTAATATAAGAAGACGAAATCGCTCCTTCAAGAGAAACAAATTAATTTATTCAGCAAAAAGAAGCTATGGAAGCAGTAAAAATTCCAGAAGGTAATGGGCTCTACAACCATACAAAAACGGATTTGGTGCTTTGTCATTAGCCATAAGATTCACAAAACTACTGAACTTGTTACCTAATCGCCCAGTAACAAATATAGCAGATTTTGGAAAATAAACCCCGATTTCCTTGGAGTGTACTTTCGATACAGATTACCAGCCATGCAAGTGTACTAACACCATTTTCCATAATATATCTCTTATCATCAATATAACTTAGTGCTAGTTTATTAACACATTGTGTATATATGTTATGAATCTTTGACCTAATTATAAACATATATCCATAGAAACGTTTATTTTTATATAAACAATCTCTATAATCTTCAATATTCATATCATCTAATACTGTTTTCTTTACACCTTTAGCTTTTTTAAATTTGTTTACTTTTTCGATATCTATTGAATACATTTTAGATCGAAGCCCAACGAATTCTCTAATAATTTTACCATTCATCTCATCTTTCATCATCCCGATTATCTTTTTATTTTTATTTGGAATATTATATCTATTATCAGTAGGATAATCTGTTGTATCAAATTTCATATCAATATCATCCAGTATATCTTTATAGAAATCTCCAGTTTTAATAGAATATATGAAGAATCAGTATCCATATAATTTTAAGTTAAATTGTCACCATACTTTGGTTTCATGTATTCATAATAAAAATCATACATCTTCCATTTTGATAAATCAAGTACAGTAAAACCTAAATAAATCGGTTTGTTGTAATTTATATGAACACGACTCAATTGAATTGCGATCATATTGTCTGTAAATTGAGTAGAACTATGAAAGTTTGGCTTTGCTATCCAAGCTCGAGCACCTAAATGCTTTCCACAACTTTACCAATTCGTAACTATCTTTATATCTTTTCGATTATCGACTTGTTCCATCGTTTTACCATAAACAGCATTGTTTAATAATTTAAAGAAATTCTTTTCAAATTCATTTTTACCCAATTTACGGTGATGTGTATTTAAATCGATGTATTGTTTTCACCAACATGATTGCTTGAAACTCAAAATTCTATGTATTTTTAAAATGTTCATTCTGTGCTTAACTCATTGTTGAAGATTTCTATAATTTATAATATACTTTGTTTTATGGGTTCAGTCTGCTATGAGTTTACTAAATTTCGCGTTTGGGCTTTTTTTTTTTATTCTCTGCACAAAATAAGAAATCACTATGCTCATCACGAAAATGTTCTGGATATTCCAAGTCAACTTCTAAAATGTAACCAAAATGAGAGTTTGATGATGTATTGAAAACATTGAAATTATCACTTTCCATCCATTCAAATTTACCATATGGTAGACTTTGAGACATTGCCCAACCATATAAATTATTCGCATCCAAATACGTCATGTATTCAGAAGGCATTTCACTTTTAAAGTCACTCATATATTTATTATTGGCTTTGGAGTGTCTGCAACAATTTTGTACAAGACCACCCTCTGATATCACTTTGTAAAAAAGGAAACATATTTATATCAGTAAGTAATTTAAGTTTTATCTTTGTTACTTTTAACATAACATCCCATGATAAGCCAGATGCTGTATAGTATTGACATGGATCCCTGTCAATAGATATTTCTACAAACTTTTCTTAAATTCTCAAATATATCGGCTAGAAATAAGACATCAGTTTTCAAACATAACTCTAAATAATCTAAAAGACGTTCACATTTAATTGTTTGCCATACCGTCTTTGCAAAATAATATTATTCTTCAGTACAACTAGAAATACTAATTGAACTAAAGAATTTATAAATAGGTGGGCGACTTTTTTCACTTAATCGATCCCACGAATTTATGTATGCATAGTTTTAATCATTAGAATGAAGAAGTTGATGTAATTTTATGATGAATTTAAATAAAATAAAATACACATATTTTAATGTACATTTTTTTTTTTGATCTTTTATTCATTCTATTTCGGTATGTGTAAGAGGAATGTTTTTGAGGAATTACACAAGCCCGCACGAAGAAATTTCATCAGGCGACGGTTGTTGTTAAGGGCTAGGTGACCTGTGGCAAGCAGATTTGAAAAATGATACCGTACAGCAATCAAAATAATGGAAATAATTACTTATTAACATTAATCAATACCTTCTCCAAGTATGCATGGACAGTTCCTTTGAAGAATAAGGCAACACAAATTGTTACAGACGCTTTGAGATCAATTTTGATAGTTTCAATCGAAAGTTAAAAAAATCTACAAACCAATAATGGCAAAACTTTTAAACATGTCGAAACATGAATATTCCTCCATCAATTTTTGTATAGAAATATCATAGTCAGCGAACGAGAGCAATAGCAAAGACAACAACAATAACAACAACAACAATAACAACAACATAGATATATTCCATAGAAAAATGAAAGATAAATAAACAACATATTCCATAAAAAAAAAATATGGTCGAAAGATAAAGAGACCAAGACTTTTAAACATGTCGAAACATGAATATTCCTCCACCAATCTTTTGTATAAAATAATAAATAAACAACATATTTGTATCCGTCAGGAAAAAGAACTTTGCGAAAGCACTATGAAAAAGAAAAAAGTCTTAGAGTGTACTGTCATCGAATCAACAGGTATAGAATACCTTGTTTGTTTGCCTAACAATAAAGAGGGATTATTGATTTGGACTAATTAATAAAAGAAGAATTTATGGACCATTGGTTAATGAAAAAATTAAATGTAGAATTATAAGAGAAAAGGATGGATATATTGATTTGATTAATATTGAATAATAAATAAAACACAGTTATTTAAAAAAAAAAAAGTTTCTTTGTTTTTTATTTACACGATCAACAAATCTTCAATTCTCATCATACAAAAGAATGAATAGGAAACACTCCAACATTGTTTACATTATCATAATAAACATTTTTTTTATTAATCTTCTTCGAGCTTCTGATACTTAATATTTGTTTCTTTCTGCTTAGTTTCTGATGATGACGATGATGATGGTGATGATGATGATGGTGATGATGATGATGGTGATGATGATGATGATGATGATAATGATGATGATGATGATGATGATGATGATGATGATTTGAAGGGATTTCTAAAAACTGTATACAGTAGTTTCTTAGGAATGAAATCCTTCAGACTAGAATTTCGTTTAGCTCCATTCTGATCCATTTTAGCAAAGACAACTGACGTCATTCTACAATTGGAATCAGTTAAACAGTGGTTTACCTCATTGATGTATTTGCCACAACAACCAAAATAAATAATCTGATCTGAATGAGAAGACCCTGGAAGCCGTTCACCCACTCTCAGCATTGTTACCTATTCGTATATCTCTCCTCATTTTCTGACTCCGTGCTTTTCACTTCCTTCGTTCAATCAAAACAATTTTTTTTTTGAAACATTATAGTCAGCACTACTTCCCATTTCAGCCAACAATCAAAGTAAATAATCTGATAATCTTTGGTAGAACCTTAATCTAGCTCAACTCATTGAAGCAGCACTTTACCTTGAGTGCAAAGAGTAGGATCTCAAAGCTTTGAGTGCGCCTTGATTAAAAGTTTCTTTATTTTTTATTTACACGATCAACAAATCTTTTATCCCCATCATACAAACTAATGAATAAGAAACACTCCAACATTGTTCACATATCATAATAACATTTTTTTTTATCTTCTTTCAACTTCTGTTAGGTAATTTACATTTGTTTCTTTCTGCTTCTTAGTCTCTGATGATAATAATGATGATGATTCGAAACGATATGGTTTGAAATCGATGTCAGCGATGTGTTGACCTCTTGCTCTATTCCTTTATTTTTTTTTATTTGATACATATACAAATAGTTTTTTTATGAAAGCGCGGAAACATATACATACACATTGGTCTTGAATACCAGATGATCATACGCTTGACCATTATGAGCCAAAACAATAACTTGTTGATCTTGAATATTCCACTAGCCCTCGGTCAGCAAATTCCATAAATATGGTCGAAAGATAATGAGACCAAGACTTTTAAGCATGTCGAAATATGAATATTCCAACTGGATGAGTAGACCTTGGCAACCGATCACCCCCTTTAATCATTGTTTCCCCTCCATCAGCGAATATAAACAATCTGATCTGGATGAGTAGACCTTGGAAATCGTTCACCCCCTCTCTTCCTTCTCTCATCATTGTTTCCCATCTGCCTGCAAATATACTTCTTCTTTCTCGCTCTGGCTTAGTGCTTTTTACTTCTTCGTCCAATAAAAACAATTGTCCTTGAAATATTACAGTCAGCACTACTACCCATTTCAGTCAAAAGCTAAAATAAACAATCTGATCTGAATGCGTAGACCTTGGAAACCATACCCAGGAAACGATTCACCCACTCTCATCCCTAATCATTGTTCCACATCAGTCAACGAATATAAATCAGTCGCACATCTTTCCTCTCCCTCTGACTCAGAATTTTTCTTTCCGCTTTTTACTTCATCCATCCAACAAAAACAATTTTCCTTGAAACAATATAGTCAAAACTACTAACCATTTCAACCAACAGTCAAAATAAACAATCTTATCTGGATGAGTAGGCCTGAGAAACCATTCACATCCCCTTCAGCATTGTTTCCCTATTCGTATATCCCTCTTCTCCCTTTGACTCAGAATTTCCTTTTCGCTTTTTACTTCATTCGTCCAATAAACAAAACAAAAACACCTATATACATATGTACATACATATATGACACGCGACTGCTTTGAAGATGACTCATATACTGCCAGATCTTATGCAAACACATATACACATACATACGTATGTATACACAAACACTTAGTACTCTCTGATACACACTAAGTACATTAAGTACACACTAAGTACACTAAGTACACACTAAGTACTCTCTGATACACACTAAGTACACACTAGGTACAGTATAAGTACAACACTAAGTACACTAAGTACACACTAAGTACACATCAATCACATTCCATGACACTAATTGCTCCGAATTCCCAGATTTCACACCCAAAAAATGTAACCCTATATCTCCTTGATGACGTCACTTCCTGGCTCCCTGTGCCAGAATCGGCAATGAAAAACAAAAATGTACCTATTTCAGACAACAATCAAAATAAACAATCTGATCTGGATAAATAGATCCGAGAAACCGTTCACCCCCTCTCATCCCCCTCTCACCATTGTTCCCCCAGCTGCCCTAAATAAACAACCTGATCTGGATGAGTAGACCCAGGAAATCGTTCACCCCCCTCTCATCATTTGTAACGGAGGCTGTCAGGCGCCCTGCCCAATTTCAAGCCAACGCCGCCCTCGTCCGGTGTACTTCCTTGCATTTGTTTTTTTTTCACCCCGCCGCCTGAAAGTACAGACGACAAGTGTACGTCCCCGGCAAAGTCGGCTGCTCACATATTTAGCCACGCGCCAACATTCTTGCGGTTCAGCATCGAAAAACAATTTTTTTGTTCGAACCCTTTTTCTCTACGTAGCGGTAAGGCGATACCCCGTTCTGGTAACTTTCCATGGCCTGATCTCGCCACCAGATATGTAAAAAAACTTGAAAGCAAACGAGAGGTAGTTTTTTCACGTCGTAGGCATACCCACAGCAGCCCCACGATACGAAAGAAAACAAAAAAAGATAACGAGAAAGCAAACGAGAGGTAGTTTTTTTACGTCGTAGGCATACCCACAGCAGCGCAACGATACGAAAAGGAAAAAAAAAAAAATAACGAGAAAGCAAACGAGAGAGAGATTTTTTTTTCGTCACCGACACACACACGGCAGCCTAGTAAAACGATATTGAAAAAGGGGAGAGTTTTTTTTTGGATTTTTGATGGTATGGAGGAGCCGCGTCGACTTTAAGTGTGATGGAGGATTTTAAAATTGGTTTTTAGCAGAGTAGACTGGACAGTCACACGGAGAGGTCGGCTGGTAGCGAAGTCGCGATCGGGAAATTCCACCGAGTGGAAAATTTTAAAGTTCTTCTTTGTTTAAAGTTTTAAAGTTCATTTTCGGTTGCAATAGTTTGTTAATTCCATATTGGAATACAAAAAGAAAACCGCGTGCCACAGCCCGAATGGTGTTCAACCTCCCCGAGAAAAAAAAAAGAACGACGATACAATTTTTTTTTGTGAGTGCATCCTCTCGGTATCGACCCGCTCCCACGTGTCCTGGTCCCCCATACCATAAGAAAAATTCCGGGAAAGTTCTCCGGACCACCTGCGCGACTCGAGAAATGATCGGTTAGTCCCCAAAGCAACTTCAGTGCTCCGATAAGACCGAATAAAAAGGAAAAAAAAAAAAACCCAAACAAAATAAAGCCAATTGATCTCTAATCTCCCCCCCCGTGCCGCCACCACGTGTCAAGTGATCTGGCGTGCCTGTGACTCCCCCACCTGATGTGCAATTTAACCACGCAAGCAATAAGCGCGTGTGCAGTGACCTGGTGAAAAAGTGCATCTCTGGCCCCACTAAATCTTTTGCCACCCTCCTTTCCTTCTGACCTGGCGTCATTGTCATCGAACTCCGATTGGTGAACCCAAAGCCTGGACGTAGGCCACCGAGTTGCGGCAGCGGACACGACACCAGATCCCCTTACCACGGTGCTATTTTAGCCTCCAGGGGACTAGGATAAGGTTACGTACATCCCCCTCTGGGACAATCTCTTTCGTGCAATTTATTTTGGGTCTCTCGTAGAGTGAAGTGTTGCTTAAATTCTTTCTTTTCGTATTTAATAATTTTTTTGTTTGTTTCACTCGCGTTTAAGTCGCCTAAGCTTTGTATTCTCGGACTAGTTAGTCACATTTTAGATTTATACCGAAAGCGGCCAAATCGCCGTATTTTGTGCTTTTGTATAAGTAATTATTATATTTTTTTTTCTTCGACAATGTCCGTGTGGCCTAAATGGTCTAATTATCTGATTAATTAAGTTCCCTAAATGCGGTACATCCGGTTGTAAGTCAAGACGTATCGATAAGATTTACATACCTTTCGAGATTATTTTTTTTGTTTGTGACGCGTCTCGTACGTGGTCTTATTGATTTTTTTTAGTAATTACGCGCGGCTTATCCGTTCCTGGTACTAATTTGTTTTTCTTCATTTAAAAGGCGGTGAATAACGCCTGAACCCTATCGATACTTCTTGATCCACGCACCTGGCGTTTAAGGTAGTAGATTATTATTATTTTCTTTAATGCGGTATAGCCGTCTATTTCTTTTCCTAATTAATAAAATTTTTGTTTGTTTTAAATTTTCTTTCGCAAGAATAAACCATTAAGTACGATTACGATTCTTTTTTTTGTTGAATTGATATAATTTTTTTGTTGAATAATTATCGCGCCACTTGCGCTGTTGCATTTAAATTTGAGGACCGCTTCCCTCGGTTCTTTATGTTAAGGTAAAGGGTGCGAAGCCTACTTGAATTTTCCGTAGTTTCCTTATATCTTTCCTTTACTAGATGTATCTAGGTACCCCCTTCGGCAGGCCTGGCGACGCGGGATGAACAAGGTAAGACTTTTAGTTTGTTTTTCTTTAATTATTTTTATGAGTCACTGCATCTTCTCGCGCCCGATACCTAAAGTTAGTTTTAGTTTGTTGTCCTCGGACCGTAGGTTACCTTTATAATACGCTTAAGTCTAAGAAAAATTAATTTGAAATAAACATGTATTGCTAAATTTAAAATTAGAGTCTCTTTTGAATGGCCTTGGCTGGTCGACCCCCAGAAGGTTGATTCCGTTTCTTTTTTTTGGGTGCAAGTCTTTAATTCAGTTTCAGCGGGGACTGCACAAGGCAGGGGGGGTAATGACCCGCTAGGGAGAATTACATCTTCTCTCCCACAGGCAATGGTAGGCTGCAGAGTACAGACTTTAGATTTCGTAAATTTTTTTTTCTCTTTCGATAATTTGCTTATATGAACGCGTGCAATTCTTTGTGTAGTGGTGCGCTTGGGATCCACGGAAGCAAGACCCCACCCCAATCCGACGAGCTTCAGCCGAAGACCGAACCAGGCACGCAACCCGCTTCTTAGTGGCCCAAATTTACTTTCCCATGTCCCTTGTCCTAGTCCCTCAATTTACCTCCCTTCAATCCCTTTCCTCCAAGTTTTAAACCCATCTCTTCGAAGATGATTCCCCCCTCCCACTCCCCGATGTATAATCACTGATGTAGCACACACCACCATTACATAAATGGCGCCCAACGTGGGGCCCGAAAGATTTTCTTTCGGGACTACCCTAAATAACTTAAAGTTTTTTTGTCAAGTAAAATTTTTTTTGTTCAAGTAATGAATTGTTTATGGCAATAAACTACACCCCTTGCTTATAACTTTAGTAGTTTCGGTACTTTATACACCTGAGACAGGAGGATTGAGTCAGCCCCCCCCAGGAATCGCGTTTGCCTCTCAACCAACGGACGGATGTGGACGACCCATGGCATATCCGTCGGAATCGCGTCCGAACCCGATTTGAGTTCGAGACGACCAGGGTGATGTCATGCGGAATTGCGTTCGCACCTGTACCCGAGACAAGTCAGAGACGACCAGGGTCACTCCCCTCGGAATAGCGTTTCTTGACAAAGTCCAATGGGTTGAGGAAACCACCTGGGGTCACTGACGCAAGCGTCCTGGCCACCTTTATCTGTTATTGCTATCTACAACAATTACTCAGAATTTTATTAGCTTCCATACACTTATTTTACCTGCGACGAAATGATTGGGTCAAGTTTTTTTTGGAAATGCGTCCTCTGGAAACCACAGGATGGGTAGAGACGACCAAGGGTATACTCTTTGGAAGTGCGTCTCCATCTTGACTCTAGAACGGTAAGAGACGACCAGGGAAACTTTCCTTGGAATTGCGTTTCCCTCCCGAACACTGGAATGGTTGAAGACGCCCAAAATCTATGATTCAATCTGTCTAACTGCATATACCATTTTTTTTTCATAGGTCGAAGTATTAGATGGATGGTCCTGGAATTGCGTTACTCTGAGACTTATTTGCTCAATCTAACGACCGAAACATCCGAATACCTCCCATTTGAACAACCAATCATAAATTTGCTATATATATATTTTTTTTTCTCGCTGCCATTGCCTCACCCTCTGGGGAACCCCATTCGACCAAGGCCATTGAAATTGAGACTCGAACATTCATGATTTTTTTTCTCCTTTAACCCATATTGCATTTATATTATCAGCTCCTATATAGAACTTACATATATAGAAGTTGCTAAAAGTTATATACAAATTACAAGTTAATCTAATACTATCTCAAATATTTTGCTAGGTTATCCTATACCAAGTATTATAGATACTATTACTGAATTTAAATTTTTCTCCTCCCCTTGCCCTTGGGGTTATCTTTCGATTTTTTTTTTGATATATTGATGTACAGATCCATTATCTATCAGTGTGAAGCGTCTAACCAAGAATAGACGCCCATGATTATCCTCTTTGGCATAATTTTCCTTTCGCTTTGTACTTTGACCTTCTTCTGTCGATCCGCGATGGCGGTAAGACATAGTTCAGACAATCTGGACCAACTCGGACTCGAGCCAATTAATCCAACGTGTACCATTTGCCAAGAGCGGTTTGCTCACGGGGCAGAAACCGAGACCACCGACTGTTTGCACATATTTCATAAGTCCTGCTTGAGTCATTGGCTGAACGCTTCGTGCTCTTGTCCAGTTTGTCGTAAAGATCTTAGCTCCTCCGGTCTGTTAAGTAGGCAAGTCGATCCTCCGTCAGTGTCCCAGCAGAGAAGCAAGGGAGCGGTGCCAAAAGGGCGTCGTCCAGCGACTCGTTCGACCACCTCCCACAATTCTGATAATTGGAGAAACCAAGACCCCAGTATTCTGGAGAGTCGACTTTCCTCCGGCAATCAGTCCGAGCCTAAACGACCGCCTTCTTCGGCCGTTCGTACCCAAGATCCAGTTACTTCGAAATCTCGCTCCAATCTAGACCTTCCGCTACACAGTGCTTCGTTTCAATACGAAGGCAATATTCGTCAAGTGGTAAGAGAAGAATTGGAGGTAGAAATGAACAGGAATCGAGAAGGGATAACGCAAACCATCGAAACCCTGTTTCAGCGGTGTTTCAACCAGTACGCCGCTCCCGTAAACCGTGTCCCAGCAAACACCCCCATGACGGATCATACTGGTTGGGAGCAACAGAACTATATGCCCCCGCCTCAACCTTTGAACTCAGTCCCAGCTAGGCCGCGTAACGACCCTGCCGCTTCTGCGGATTCTCCGGGTCATAATAAAGTTCCAGGTATCCTACTCAGCTGGAATGTGAAATTCGACGGGTCGAAAGATAGCATCCGGGCCGAGGAATTTTTATATAGAATACATGCCCTAACGTTGCACACGTTAAATGGTGACTTCGTGGCTCTGTGTAACAACATTCACGTTCTGTTTTCGGGAAAGGCTAAAGATTGGTACTGGCACTACCACAAGAGGGTCCATTCCATCGAGTGGACCGCCCTCGGTGAAGCGTTGCGCTTTAAGTACTCTGACTCTCGCTCTGATTTCGAAATTATCGAACTGGTTCGAAATCGCAAACAACGCGACCGTGAATCTTTTGACGATTACTTAGATGCCATGGTTTCCATAACAGATCGGCTGATGGAACCCCTGTCAGATAGACAGTTTCTAGAAATACTAACTCGTAATCTCAAACCCGATTTGAGATACGAGCTACTTCATTTGCGTGTAGGCAGTATCGCCGAACTTCGGAGAGCATGTCACAGGCATGAGTACTTTATGCAGGAACTTCACAGAGGGACTCCAGCCCGGCCTAACCCAACCAGACGATTTGTGTCTGAAGTAGCGTTCGATCTCCCGCAAGAAGAAGAGATCTCCGAATTAACTCCTCCTAGAAAAGCGCTATTGTGCTGGAACTGCACGTCAGTGGGTCACAGCTATCACGATTGTGAAGAGCCGAGGCGCGTGTTCTGTTACGGATGCGGGGCTCTAAATACATACAAGCCAAAATGTCCGAAATGTTCACCGTCGGTAAACTCGAAAGCGGATGCGGCCACCAACACCCGACCGCATCCCCAAACGAGAAACTAACTACGACCCAAGACCGCGAAGTGCAAACCGAAGAAGGCTACGGCCCAACGCAGACACCAACTCAACCCATTCCAACTCCTCGTGGTATTGACCCTACGAAACCATTCTATCAAAGACTTCTCGAATACAACCACCTCCGCTCAACCCTGTCAGGCCTTAAACAGCCAATCGCTTCTCTTTCTTTTCGAAAACCCAAGCGATCCACCAATCGGATGCGCCTCTTCTGGGCCAAGGTGCGAAGGAACCGTAACCACCTCTTATGCGCGGGCCTCCAAGGAGATACCCTAGATATTCGTCCGTATGCGGTTGTTGAAATACTGGGGAAATCGGTCAAGGGTCTGCTTGATTCAGGAGCGACGATCAGCTGTTTTGGAGCTAACGCCGCGAACGAAATCTTGTCATCAGGACTTTCTTTACAAAAATACCATGCTTTTGTCCGGACCGCCGAAGGTCGTTTACAAACAGTTCGGGGTAGTATTTGTCTGGACGTCTCGTTCCGCAATATCACCAAGCCACTGACCCTATTTGTCGTTCCCTCGCTCCACCAAGATCTCTATCTAGGGGTAGATCTTTGGAGAAGCTTTAACCTCGCGCCAGACTTAATATCGGGAATTGACACCCCGATTGCGTCCGAGGCCCCGATGCACGATCTCACCACTTATCAGCAAGAACAGTTACAAAACACCAAAGCCCTTTTCCCATCGTTCGAAAAGCAGGGTTTGGGCAAGACTTCGCTCTTGGAGCACCCTATCGACGTCGGATCGGAAAAAGCGGTGAAGCAACGCCACTACCCCGTATCACCTGCCATAGAGTCACTGATGTTCACTGAAATCGATCGGATGCTCGCCATGGGAGTGATAGAGGAATCCACCAGTTCCTGGAGTTCGCCGGTCGTGCTTATTCGCAAACCGGGGAAAGTGCGATTTTGCATAGATTTTCGGAAGGTCAATGCCCTTTCTGTAAAAGACGCCTATCCACTGCCGCACATTGATGGCATACTAAGTCGCTTACCTCGAGCGGAATTTATTTCTAGTATCGACTTAAAGGACGCCTTTTGGCAAATACCCTTAGAAGTAAGTTCCCGCGAGAAAACAGCGTTCACAGTCCCGAATCGGCCATTATACCAATTCACGGTCATGCCATTTGGGCTGTGTAATGCTCCGCAAACAATGTGTAGGCTCATGGATAGGGTCATCCCCAGTCACCTCCGCGAAATGGTATTCGTCTATCTCGACGATTTACTAGTGATTTCTAAGGATTTTGAATCTCATATATGTGCTCTACAGGAAGTGGCGGGGCACATCCGAAAGGCGGGTTTAACGATAAACATTCCTAAGAGTAAGTTTTGCCTAAAGGCGGTAAAGTACCTTGGTCACATCGTGGGCTACGGATCCATTCAAACTGATCCGGATAAGATAGCAGCGATTGTCAATTTTCCTCCACCTAAATCGGTTAGACAGCTACGTCGTTTTCTAGGCATGGCCGGCTGGTACCGAAAGTTCATCCTTAACTTTGCGACACTAACCACCCCCTTAACCAACCTTCTGAAGAAAAGTCGGTCATTTGATTGGAACACAGAAGCTCAGGAAGCCTTCGAGTTGCTTAAAGTAAAGCTCACTTCCGCTCCGGTATTAAACACGCCCGACTTTAGGCGACCGTTCGTTGTTCAATGCGATGCCAGTCAGTACGGCATGGGGAGCGTATTAGCCCAGTTAGACGAAGAAGGAGTAGAGCACCCGATTGCTTACATGAGCCAAAAATTAAACAAAGCCCAAAAGAACTATTCGGTAACCGAACAGGAGTGCCTGGCAGCGGTGCTGTCAATCAAGAAATTCAGGCCGTATATCGAGGGACATGAGTTTACTGTTATAACGGATCACGCGAGTCTTCAATGGTTGATGAGGCAGAAAGACCTTTCGGGCAGATTGGCGAGGTGGGCCCTGAAACTACAGGGATTTGATTTTTGCATAAAACACCGCAAGGGCGTTTGTAACGTCGTACCCGATTGTTTGTCCCGGAAGGACACCGAAGACCTAAGCGCTCTGGGAGAGATAGCACCTATGGTGAACCTTCAGTCTCCGCTTTTCTCCTCATATGAGTACAAGGCTCTGAAGACCCAAATCTTGGACAGCCAAGCCAAACTCCCCGATCTAAAAGTCGCCGACGGGTTTGTGTATAAACGCACTAGGCATTCCACGGGATCTCCAGTGACCGACAGCGAGACCTGGAAACTTTGGGTTCCGTCAGGGTTAAGAACGGAAATTCTACATAATGCTCACAATCCTCCTACTTCGGCTCATTGCGGAATAGGAAAGCTACTTGAAAAGTTGAGACGTTATCTCTTTTGGCCCTCAATGGTAAAAGATGTACGAAATTATGTGTCGGCGTGTGAGACCTGTAAGTCCACCAAAAGCCCCAATGTAATCCTAAGACCACCGATGGGGCAACCGGTCATCTCCTCTCGGCCATTCCAAAAGCTCTATATCGATTTATTGGGACCATACCCTCGATCGAAATCAGGAAACATTGGTATCCTTATAGTTCTAGACCACCTGTCGAAGTACGTTTTCCTAAAAGCCCTGAGGAGATGTACCACCAAACCCATCATGGACTTTCTCGAAAAGGACGTTTTCCACGCCTTCGGCGTTCCAGAGACCATTATCAGCGATAATGGGGTACAGTTCAAGTCCGTGGAGTTCAAAAACTTTCTTTCCACCTACGGGGTGAACCACATGGTAACGGCAGTATACTCCCCGCAATCCAATTCCTCAGAACGTGTTAATCGATCGGTGATCGCAGCCATGCGGGCGTATATTGAAAAGGACCAAAACGAATGGGATGTGCACCTAAGTAGTATAACGTGTTCATTGAGAACCACGTTGCACAGCTCCATCGGTTGCAGCCCATACTACGTACTCTACGGACAAAATATGATACAACACGGTTCGGACTACGCTCTGCTGAAAAACCTTCAGATGTTGAATGGAGAAGACGTGCCGATACTAAGTGTCGAAACCCAATCCAAAATACGCGATCAAGTCCGGAAAAACATTCAGGCCGCTTTCCAAAAGAATGCTACCAGGTACAACACCAGATCAAAGGTCATCCGTTTCAAGGTAGGCGACGAAGTATACCGGAGGAATTTCGCCCAGAGCAATTTTGGAAAAGGCTTCAGCGCCAAGCTCGCACCAGTTTTTGTGAAAGCCCGAATACGCTCAGTACAAGGTTCCTCGTACTATGTTCTGGAAGATCTATCGGGCAAAGCTTTGGGAACATATCATGCTAAAGATATAAGGCGCTAGCCAACCTCTCCCAGCTTAGGCTTTCGCAATATCCAGCTACACCTAACCTGTTTTGTAACGGAGGCTGTCAGGCGCCCTGCCCAATTTCAAGCCAACGCCGCCCTCGTCCGGTGTACTTCCTTGCATTTGTTTTTTTTTCACCCCGCCGCCTGAAAGTACAGACGACAAGTGTACGTCCCCGGCAAAGTCGGCTGCTCACATATTTAGCCACGCGCCAACATTCTTGCGGTTCAGCATCGAAAAACAATTTTTTTGTTCGAACCCTTTTTCTCTACGTAGCGGTAAGGCGATACCCCGTTCTGGTAACTTTCCATGGCCTGATCTCGCCACCAGATATGTAAAAAAACTTGAAAGCAAACGAGAGGTAGTTTTTTCACGTCGTAGGCATACCCACAGCAGCCCCACGATACGAAAGAAAACAAAAAAAGATAACGAGAAAGCAAACGAGAGGTAGTTTTTTTACGTCGTAGGCATACCCACAGCAGCGCAACGATACGAAAAGGAAAAAAAAAAAAATAACGAGAAAGCAAACGAGAGAGAGATTTTTTTTTCGTCACCGACACACACACGGCAGCCTAGTAAAACGATATTGAAAAAGGGGAGAGTTTTTTTTTGGATTTTTGATGGTATGGAGGAGCCGCGTCGACTTTAAGTGTGATGGAGGATTTTAAAATTGGTTTTTAGCAGAGTAGACTGGACAGTCACACGGAGAGGTCGGCTGGTAGCGAAGTCGCGATCGGGAAATTCCACCGAGTGGAAAATTTTAAAGTTCTTCTTTGTTTAAAGTTTTAAAGTTCATTTTCGGTTGCAATAGTTTGTTAATTCCATATTGGAATACAAAAAGAAAACCGCGTGCCACAGCCCGAATGGTGTTCAACCTCCCCGAGAAAAAAAAAAGAACGACGATACAATTTTTTTTTGTGAGTGCATCCTCTCGGTATCGACCCGCTCCCACGTGTCCTGGTCCCCCATACCATAAGAAAAATTCCGGGAAAGTTCTCCGGACCACCTGCGCGACTCGAGAAATGATCGGTTAGTCCCCAAAGCAACTTCAGTGCTCCGATAAGACCGAATAAAAAGGAAAAAAAAAAAAACCCAAACAAAATAAAGCCAATTGATCTCTAATCTCCCCCCCCGTGCCGCCACCACGTGTCAAGTGATCTGGCGTGCCTGTGACTCCCCCACCTGATGTGCAATTTAACCACGCAAGCAATAAGCGCGTGTGCAGTGACCTGGTGAAAAAGTGCATCTCTGGCCCCACTAAATCTTTTGCCACCCTCCTTTCCTTCTGACCTGGCGTCATTGTCATCGAACTCCGATTGGTGAACCCAAAGCCTGGACGTAGGCCACCGAGTTGCGGCAGCGGACACGACACCAGATCCCCTTACCACGGTGCTATTTTAGCCTCCAGGGGACTAGGATAAGGTTACGTACATCCCCCTCTGGGACAATCTCTTTCGTGCAATTTATTTTGGGTCTCTCGTAGAGTGAAGTGTTGCTTAAATTCTTTCTTTTCGTATTTAATAATTTTTTTGTTTGTTTCACTCGCGTTTAAGTCGCCTAAGCTTTGTATTCTCGGACTAGTTAGTCACATTTTAGATTTATACCGAAAGCGGCCAAATCGCCATATTTTGTGCTTTTGTATAAGTAATTATTATATTTTTTTTTCTTCGACAATGTCCGTGTGGCCTAAATGGTCTAATTATCTGATTAATTAAGTTCCCTAAATGCGGTACATCCGGTTGTAAGTCAAGACGTATCGATAAGATTTACATACCTTTCGAGATTATTTTTTTTGTTTGTGACGCGTCTCGTACGTGGTCTTATTGATTTTTTTTAGTAATTACGCGCGGCTTATCCGTTCCTGGTACTAATTTGTTTTTCTTCATTTAAAAGGCGGTGAATAACGCCTGAACCCTATCGATACTTCTTGATCCACGCACCTGGCGTTTAAGGTAGTAGATTATTATTATTTTCTTTAATGCGGTATAGCCGTCTATTTCTTTTCCTAATTAATAAAATTTTTGTTTGTTTTAAATTTTCTTTCGCAAGAATAAACCATTAAGTACGATTACGATTCTTTTTTTTGTTGAATTGATATAATTTTTTTGTTGAATAATTATCGCGCCACTTGCGCTGTTGCATTTAAATTTGAGGACCGCTTCCCTCGGTTCTTTATGTTAAGGTAAAGGGTGCGAAGCCTACTTGAATTTTCCGTAGTTTCCTTATATCTTTCCTTTACTAGATGTATCTAGGTACCCCCTTCGGCAGGCCTGGCGACGCGGGATGAACAAGGTAAGACTTTTAGTTTGTTTTTCTTTAATTATTTTTATGAGTCACTGCATCTTCTCGCGCCCGATACCTAAAGTTAGTTTTAGTTTGTTGTCCTCGGACCGTAGGTTACCTTTATAATACGCTTAAGTCTAAGAAAAATTAATTTGAAATAAACATGTATTGCTAAATTTAAAATTAGAGTCTCTTTTGAATGGCCTTGGCTGGTCGACCCCCAGAAGGTTGATTCCGTTTCTTTTTTTTGGGTGCAAGTCTTTAATTCAGTTTCAGCGGGGACTGCACAAGGCAGGGGGGGTAATGAGCCGCTAGGGAGAATTACATCTTCTCTCCCACAGGCAATGGTAGGCTGCAGAGTACAGACTTTAGATTTCGTAAATTTTTTTTTCTCTTTCGATAATTTGCTTATATGAACGCGTGCAATTCTTTGTGTAGTGGTGCGCTTGGGATCCACGGAAGCAAGACCCCACCCCAATCCGACGAGCTTCAGCCGAAGACCGAACCAGGCACGCAACCCGCTTCTTAGTGGCCCAAATTTACTTTCCCATGTCCCTTGTCCTAGTCCCTCAATTTACCTCCCTTCAATCCCTTTCCTCCAAGTTTTAAACCCATCTCTTCGAAGATGATTCCCCCCTCCCACTCCCCGATGTATAATCACTGATGTAGCACACACCACCATTACACATTTTTCCCCCTTCGCCCACAAACGTAAACAGCCGCATATCGTCGGCTAAAGATGCAAACCTCGAAAATCCACTTTTTGCCAAAAATTACATTTTTTAAAATATATCAAGTAGGCATTGAAATCTATGTCTGGATTCAAAAAAATACATTTAATTGTTGTATTAAATGGCAAAAAAAGACAAAAAAGAAAATGTCTAAAGAGTAAAACGTATACAATTGGTAGTTAATTGAAGATTAGAAATCACTCTCCTGCACAATTTACAAAAATGGATTTACGAGGTTTGCATCTTTAGCCGACGATATCTTTCCTCTCCCTCTAACGCTTTTTACTTCCTTCGTCCAATAAACGAAACAAAAACACCGATATACATATGTCATATGCCGCCACATCTTATCCAAATACATATACACATACATATGTACAAGCATACACACACACATACACACATACATATGTATATATGTATATACATGTATATACAGACAGATAGACATAAATAAAAAAAAATGTAACACGATACATTCTTTATGTAAACAAAAACAAAAAATAAAAACTTTATGTAAACAAAAACCGGAAGCGGCAAACATCAATCACATTCCATGACACTTTAATGGGCAATTAAACATTTTCCCACGCTTATGTAAACAAAAATGTAACCTGATACCCCTTCTAATGTAAACAAACATCTTCCCTCTCGCTCACTCTCACACAAACATCTTCCCTCTCGCTCTGGCTCAGAATTCCCAGGCTCAAGTGACCCAATACCTACTCGCTTCCTACGACTTCCTTTCTATCATACACTACATCTACAAATAACGCGACTGATTTAAAACACGGCAACGGCGAACAGCTAGTATATAATATGTCAATGTTTTAAATGAATAAAAGACATTTCTTTTGAAGCTTCTATATTTATTGGTTGACTTTAAATAGTTATTTTTTTATAAATGTTACGAAGTGCTCAAAAAACTTCGTCTCTAAGGAGCTCACACACCGGAGCGGTACGAAATGCTATTGCGGGAAATAAAGGTGCACACACTGGGGCGGTATACCGCTTCCGGTACTGCGGTATTGCGGCGGTACAATTTCGTACCGCAAAATAGTGAGTGTTCTTAGTGCTAAAAAATGGAAAGTTCAAATTCTGCGAATATCGCTTTCGTGTGCACGGACACGCGGTATACCGATACCGCGTCCCTACCGGTACCGTTACCGCTACCGCGTACCGCTCCGGTGTGTGAGCTCCTACACTGGCCGAACACAATGGTGTAGCTACAGTTAAAGTTAAAGTCAAAGTCAAAATTAAAATTCACGTAAACCCTAGCACCGTAACACAGTGCGAAGTAACAACTGTAGTATGAATATATATGCTGAAGCGCAAAGTTGAGGAAACTTCAACTTTCGAACGTGCTACTGCTACTTTCCATTGTTTTCGGGCAGTTTCTTGGTCGCTTCAGTTTTACAAGTTTGTTTTCTCTTTCCATCGATCGGCCTATATCACTCTTCACTGGAGCAGATGGGGTGTGTTTGTAGTCGGTGTGGTAACGAGTCTTTCCCCTAGATGGCGTTTGACTTTGCTTCTGCCGCTATCGACGACAATACCTGAAGGAATATTAGGTGTGTTTTTTTTTCAAAACTATATAGACTTAGAAAATTTTTTCCATGTTAATTACACTAACAACTATAGGCTTACGAAACCTAGATAATTATCCAATCTTAGGTGCTTAGCCTGGATAGAAATATGTGCTACCAAACTGTTTTTCTTCGATAGTTATCGAAATTTTTATCGAAATGTCAAATATGACATGAAAGTGAGGGAGAAATATGAAGGCCGGTAGCTATCCACCGAACTCTGCTGTCATATCAAATTTAAATTATTTCTGTTCATTTTAAAATCGGTAGAAAAGAAAGGAATACGAATTCATCCGAAAAGGAAAAGATAATTATAATGAATTAAGTGAACATGTTCCTTATTTTACTATTTAATTGAACTAGATTTGACGAAATAAAATTCTATCCACCAACTTCCTCCTCTTCGACTACTTACCTTGACGCTGGTGGGGAGGCTCAGTAGGTCCTTTTGACCCCAGGGGGCGATTGCAGTAGGGTTACCCAAGCTGTAAGGTCTCTGGATGAGGGACCGAAGCCAAAGAGTAGTCAACCTGATTCCAGTGGTGGCGTGAGCGTATAGCAAACCGTTCCCAAGGATGCAAGGCTGAGGGTTAAATCAGTCTCTAACGAGCTCCTTCAGGCGGCCTGGCGAGGGCCTGTCGTATTAGCGCCCCACCACAGTAAAACCGGCTATGCTGTGGTGGCACTTTCTTACCGGCCTACTCGTGGGAACAATAATTAGAATAGAACAAAAATGACAAAAACAGGCAAAGAAGAAGAAACGGAAAAACAAAACAAACAGGGGGCACTACCTTTGGGGGAAACCCCAGACAATAAGTGCGTAGCTAGGGAAGAGGAGAAACTCCTACCACAGGAACCCTCTACTATTAGCCTAACGTCTTCGGATGGTGAAAGCGGTGGAGCGATCGACATCGACATGGAGAATCTGCTTCTCAATGACGATGACAGTCGCTCGATCGCTAGCTCATCCAACCTCTCCATGCTGTCCACTGCGTCGAATCGCAGTAGGATAGCTAATAGTAAACTAACCATAAAGAGATTAGGGAGGAAAAGATGGGATGATTTATCGGAGAAAGATAGGAAGAGGCTTCACAATGCCCGAGCCGTGAGCCCGAGAAGTGAGCCCATTGCTAGCTACTCGAGAGTCGCGGAGTCTGCGGAGGGTTCGGGCATTTTGGGGCTGATGGGGCCACCCATGTCTGTGACTTGCCGTAGCCAGTGGGGGGGGGGGGGGGCTGGTCCCGTCAGCAACTGTGAAGGATGTGGAGGATGTTAGGGAGTTAGATCCGACTGGGGGGTCCTCGGATTCGACCAAGAACAGCAGCAAGTCACCTACTTGTACATTCTTGGCCGGTGGTGAAGAGACCTCACAGTTGGTAGGCAAAGAGCACATCAACGTCGCGACAAGCCGTAGCTCGTCAGGCGGGGAAGGTGCACTAGCCGAAATAATAGAAGAGAGTGAAGGGAACGAGGTGCAGGACAATGCCAATTTCACTATGGGAAGCTGTTGCACTGTCGTTTCTGCACAATGCGATCCGAAGCATTGCCATGGCTTGGGTTTACCCGATGTTCCAAAGGCCGCTGAGGTGTGCAAAGTCGGAATCGCGGGGCGGCAAACCCCCTCGGGAGCGCATCAGCTGGTACCCAGCAGTGTTGGGCAGTTTAGGCAAAGAGTCAATGCCAAAAGGTGTTTAAAACGACTCAGCAAGAAAGATCCTTCATCCTACACGGAGAAGGACACTCAGGCTCTAGCTCATGCTAAACAGATATTAGGTACAGTTTCAGCTAGGTCGAGTGAAGAACATAGTAGGACACTCAGGGCGCACACCTCGGGATGGGCTAGCAGTAGGCTTGCTGCGACGAGGAAGGGCGGCCCCCTGCCACCCGCCTCAGCTGCGGCCAGACTGATGGTACCCCCAATTGGTGCAGGTAAGGAAGAGTCCAAACCTGAGGCAGTTGCGGGAGGCTCGAAAAGAGGTAGGCAACATGAAAAAGAACCAATCTCTCCACCTCTACCTGGGAGCAAAAGGGTCAGAACCCACTCCGATGTAGCTAGGGGTAATCTTCGGGTTGCTTTAGTCGACTACGGCAACAACAAAACAAGAACAAGAAAACTCCTACAGAAAGATAGGACATCGCTGTCGATGCTGATAGGTGTACTAACTGGCCACAATCTGCTAAGATACCACATGAAGAAACTACGCCTGACTGATGATGACATCTGCAGAGGATGTGGTGATGAGGAGGCTCATGAGGACACAGCCTATTTCCTCTGTCACTGCCCTGGCCTCTGCCAACTTAGAAACAAAACCTTGGGCAAATTCTTTTTCGAGGACATCGACGAGCTATCGGATGGATCACCATCGGTCATACTTGAGTTTGCCAGGGCGTTTGGAGGGCTGAAACCAAGAAATTAATACCACGGGCGGGAAACAACATGGGTATCACAATGGGTCCACATGGACCTAAGTGTGATGGGGATGTTATCATTCTCATCAGCCCTTTTAACCTAACCTAACCTATCCACCAACTTATTATTGAGCGATTGATGGCCTTATTTGAATTTTGAATTTCTTTATTGAGACTTTAATAGATATTACAAAAGAGTGAACATTTCATTTGGAGAATAAGAAAAATTGCGGCTATAATGTATTGCCTGCTCTATCTAGTAAAATTTGGAATGCCACATGGCTGTCATTAACAGATTGGTTGGACTGCTCTTGCTCATGAGCGATATATATGCGATTACCTATGACTGTTGTCATGAGTAGATACAATATTTTCTTAATCTAACTTAACCTAATACAAAAGAGGAAAGAGTCGATTGTATACGTGGTATACGTATGGTTTCCTTCTTTTGCGAAACGAAACAAAATGATTATTTTCTTGTGGTTATCTTTTGTCTTTTGTGATGGGTTTTTTTTTTCCTTTTTTTTAAAGAGCGAATATGTACTACATTGAATACATATAATACTTTTATAACACAAAATGTGTTTGAGTTTGTTTACATAAATTGAAACATGTAACATTGAACAATTAGGTTAACTGAACTGAGTCTCTTAATTATAGGTTTATGTGATTTTCTAATGATTATCTTTTAGTTTTTTTTTTTTTTTTTTTTTTTTAGTGAATCGAATGAGAAATATGAGTTTATACACTTGTGAATTGAGTTTATGTTTTTAAATCAAGTATGCTGTTTGTAAAATATAGTACGTTAAATAAATATATATAAATATATATCACAGAATGTGTTTGTTTGGATTTGTGTACATTGAATTGATTCTTTAACATAGAATATATGAACAATAAGTTCCCTTATAGGCAGTATGTCCTTTCCGTAGAATCTAATTTAAAGACTAATAGTAAACGTTTTTGGAGCTTCATCAATAGCAAAAAGCAATCAAATGGTATTCCGAACTGTATGCGTCTTAATGATGAATCCTCATCTGATCTTTTAACTATTTGTAATATGTTCGCTAGTCACTTCCAATCTGTATATTCAAGTGGTTCTATCCCACCTAGAGTTTCAAATGCTACCACTGTGTCGTTTAGTCCTTTAAATGTTGGTGACTTAGAGTGCTCTATCCACGAAGTTCAGCTTGCCCTCTCTCTATTAAAGTTGGATACAAATCCGGGTATGGATGGCATTCCTCCAATTATACTTCAGAAGTGTTCCTATGCGTTATCTGTGCCTCTTTCTTTAATGTTTAATTTGTCTCTGCAGACTGGAAATTTTTTGAAGGTTTGGAAGAATTCGTTTTTAACACCCATTTATAAATCAGGTTCTAGGCATGATATTACTAATTATCGTCCTATTTGCAAAATTTCAACCATACCGAAACTGTTTGAAAAACTAGTTTATGAGAAACTAATGCCTCTTTTGAAGGAAAATATCTCTCCATTTCAACATGGCTTTGTAGCTGGTAGATCCACTTCTTCAAATCTCTCAATATTTTGTCATGCAGTTCTAAACGACTTGGAGAAAGGACTACAGAGTGATGTAATTTATACTGACTTCGCTAAGGCGTTTGACCGTGTTAATCACAAAATTTTGATTTCCAAACTGAGCAGGTTTGTGTTTCATTCGAGCCTTCTACAGTGGATCCGCTCCTACCTTACGGATCGAATTCAGTATGTTCGCATCAACAATATATATTCGTCACCAGTTTACGTTACCTCTGGAGTGCCTCAGGGCAGTCATCTGGGCCCTTTGCTTTTTCTGTTATTTATTAATGACATTCCTGACTTGTTTTTAAATTCACAATGTCTTATGTTTGCTGATGATGTAAAATTGTTCCGACATATTCATTCTGAGCATGATTGTCTTCTTCTACAAGAAGATCTTGAGAGACTTTCTATGTGGTGTCATATTAATGACCTTCACCTCAACGTCTCTAAATGTCAAAGTCTTTCTTTTTGTCGTAACCTGTCCCCGGTGTTATTTACGTACGCGATTGATAATATCCCATTGTCTATTATCTCCTCCAAAAAAGACCTGGGAGTCATATTTGACAAAAAACTGAGTTTCTGTAGGCATATCGAGTTTTTGGTTGCTAAAGGTAATTCAATGCTGGGGTTTATTTTACGAAACTCTAAAGACTTCAATGATCCGCACACGCTTAAGTGTCTTTCCTTTCCATTTGTTAGATCCAATCTCGAATACTGTAGTATCATATGGAATCCTTTTTATGAAGTCCATTCCAGTAGAATTGAGAAGATCCAAAAACGCTTTACTAGGGTTGCCGTGCGTAGATTACGTTGGAACATTGAAATGCCTTCGTACGAGACTCGATGTAAATTATTTGGTATCCTACCACTGTTCAAGCGTAGACAATTTTTTTCAATTATGTTTGTTCGTGACTTAATAAACAATCATATCGATTGCCCCTCATTATTATCATTAATTGGATTCTATGCTCCATCTAGAGTGCTTAGAAACCGTCTTCTTTTTTATGTTCCATTTCATAGAGTTAATTATGGTTGTAATGAACCTATTACTAGATGCCTTAGAGAGTCTAATAATTATAGTAGTTTACTAGATTTCCATTTAAGTAGGGAGTCGTTTAGGAGTAGACTTATTTTGGCTTTAGGTTTTGGTGGTAGTTTTTAAGTATTTAAGTATGTATATATATATATTGTAATAGGTAATCTAGCGAGAACAGTAGATGTTCTCTTTTGATAAAAAAAAAAAAAAAAAAAAAAACATATAGACATATATATAAGATAAACTTAAGTCTCTTAATCATAAATTAAATATGAGGAAAGTACGGTCCTCCGATAATTATGAATTTTGTTTATTATCTAAAGTCGTTTTACTTTTTTTTTTTTGATTGGTTTATATCTTTTTTGTTTTTTTTTTTTTTTTTGAGTTTGTTGCTTCACAAAGTAGTAAGTCTGGTAAATTTAAAGTGATAAAAGAGAGATTAGCTAAGCTTAGTTAAGCGTATTTGTATTAACCACGATTTTGCCCTGAAGTAGTTTTCAGGTAAAACGGAGGAGGCATGTTATCGGAACCTGATTCGAGATCTATCAGGGAAATACCGACGGGTGAGGGATAAATTTCATTATCCCACGAGGAACCTGCCTGGGAGTATGGGATTTCTTTCACCAGGTCATTTTCAATACAATTAAGTTTCGAGATATTTTTCTTCATGTGGGATAAAACGTACCTCAGAAGCGGAATGATGTTTGTGTCGTTGTAGATGAAGGAGTTCGAAAAACGTTTGGTTCTGGATATGTAATTTTTGTTTGCGAATAGCCGAAGAATTTTCCTCTCCAGTACTTCCATTTCCAGGGCTACTGTGGGGGAAATTGCAAACCAGATAGGGAAGGCATAAGTCAAAATTGGCCTTACTAGGGTTTTGTAAAAGAGTAGCCTTGTTTTTTTTACTAAGCGATCTGTGCATTAGAAAAGGCGTAAGCAAATTGGAAACTTTCCTAGCTTTTGCTAAGGTCAGTCTAGCATGGTTATTGAACTTGAATAAGTTGTTGAAGTGTACACCTAGATATTTTATGTTATTTTTAGCCTGAATGACACAATCATTGATTCGCAATGAAAGATGTTTGCTTACCCCAGCCACACCTAGGGGGGCCTTTCCCACTGGCATTGCGGAAGCAAATCAACTCCGATCTCGGTTTGTTGATTTTTATGCCCCATGAGCTGTAATAATCGCTTATGAGTTTGATGTGCTTTTCAAGGTGTTGAAGCGCCACCGTTGGGTGTTCGTGGCTGGTGTAAGCTATAGTGTCATCTGCATACAGCAGTCCTGTAGAAGCTAGATTTCCTTCGGAGAAGGTGTGTGGAAAGTCGTGAAGAAATATGTTATAAAGAGGTGGGCCCAATATAGAACCCTGAGGGACCCCACTGTCACAAGCACTGATATCTGATTTGGTACCCTGGATCTGTACGAAAAATTGTCTCTTATTTAAGAAACTGTAGAGTAGGTTAATAATATGTGGAGGTAAATTGATAGCCGCTAGTTTCGTTAGAAGACCATCTCTCCATACACTATCGAAAGCTTTCTAGATGTCTAGTGAACACGCCACGGTACAACGCTTTTCTCTTAGATTCAGGGTGACGTCGTTGTGAATTTTGAGTAGTGCGTGCACCGTGGAATGACCTCTACGGAATCCAAATTGGATGTCCGGTATTGGATCTATAGGGTTTTCGAAAGGGGAACTCATATTCACCAACATTAACAGAATCTTGCCTATATTGGAGAGCAGGGAAATGGGTCTAAAATTATCTATGTCATGTACATTGGGTTTTTTTATGATAGGAATAATTTTGGCGATTTTCCATACGTCAGGGAAGTAACCATTGTTTATGCAATGGTTGAAAAGTACCGTCAGAAAACTTATGGCCGAAGTAGATAATTTTTTGATCATAAAGTTCGTTACCACGTCAGGGCCAGCTGATTTTTTAGGCTTAAGAGTGTTGATAATGCAAGAGACTTCTTCTATGTCAGTGTAGAGGTTTGCAACTACAGGACGAAAAGCTGTATTTGTTGAGTTGAAGTGAAAAATGTGTTGTGGTATTGAATGCTTAATCACCCTCGCTGACTGTTTAACATTTTCGGTTAAGGCTTGATTAAAGCTAGGGGTCTTTTCTTTGTAGACCTTCTTGAAATGGGTTTCAAATGCTTTGACAATATTTAGTTCATCAGTGTAGTTAACATTGTTGACCGTGACTTTTCCACAGCAGAACTGTTTTTTTTTCCCCACCATTTTAAAAACTTCTTTGAAAGCCCTGGGACCAGGGTTGATTTTGGAAAGTCTTTCGCTGAATTGTCTGTTAAGCCAAACTCTTATTCTATCCTGAATAATTTTGTTTAGTAGCGAAATTCTTAGAGAGAGTTCTCTATAGAGGGGGTTAACTCTATTGTATTGGGAATGAAATATATTCTTTAATCTTCTTTGCCATTGGTGTTTTGTTTTATAAAGGAGCTCAATATCTCTGGGGATGTTCTTATATTTTTTAAAGGAGGTTCTTACCAGTGCCGAGTGCCTTTCTATTGTTCCGTGGAGAGCTTCATTAAAGCGACCTATGTAGCTATCGATTTGCGGGTTAGAGAGGCACTGAGATTGAGGGGGTTGGACATTTAAAAGAAGTATGTCTAGGTCTTCCCTGAAGGCTTCCCAGTCAGTGTCCTTAAATGACCTCGAGGGAGATGTATCCTGGGTGCATAAATTAGCTTCCTCTATATGAATATTAAGCATAAGAGGGAAGTGGTCTGAAAATGAAGGAAGTGTATTCACGGAGAAATTCTGATCAATATGGTTCAGCAGGTGATTTGACACTAGAAAGTGGTCCAGAAATGATGAGCTCCTCGGGAAGGTTGGAGTATGCGAGGTGATATTAGATAAAGAGGGGTTTTGAGAATGTAGCCAGGCTTCCATAGTTCTCCCGTTTAGGTTCAGCATGGAATCTCCCTATCGGGGACTTTTCGCATTTAAGTCACCGCCGATGATGGCCCCATCAAATGAATTGGCAAGCGAGTCGAACTTGGATAATTCAGCAGCCATGGTGCTGGTAGGACTGTTTGATGGAAAGTAGACTGACCCCAGGAGGATTTTGTTTATAGAGTTATTTATTTTGATATTGATGCTTATGAAGATACTTGGAAACTGGGAAGGAGCCCATTCTACAATATCGTATTTAATGTTTTTTCTCACCGCAATGGCAACACCCTGAAGTTGGTCATTCCGAAGAAAGTTAAAGACATCTATACAGACCTTGTAATGACTATTTAGGTGTGTTTCTTGGATAAATGCAAAATGTGCGTCACTTCGTTGGAGGATCTTAGAGAGCTCCAACCTACGAGAGTGATTTATTAAGGACGAAATGTTAAATTGAAGGATCTTTAATAGCATTAAATATCACTAACTATTAACTGGTTGACCAGTTCCAAGAAAGCCACCCTTTTTTGGGCAACAGAGGCGAAGTTATCCAGATTGGCCATAAACCTTTCAATTTTTCCTATAAGTGCATTCATTTCCACTCCAAAGAGATCCTTAGATAGATCCAGGAATTTGGTAATTACGCTAGTACTGTGTTTTGGTTTAGAGGGGAGGTTCCGGTTGTAGGGCGAGGTGTTAACTTCATTAGATGCAGGCATCTTATTGAAATGACTTGCGAAGGTTACACCGGGAGTGACTACATTCCCGTTTGAAATAAAATTCGAGAACACTCTGGCGTTGCTCCTTCTTTCTTTTGCATCCCTTAGGATGCTTTTTCTTTTCAGATCATAATCCTTGTATGCACTGCACCCTCTGAAGTTTGCAGTGTGGTTTTCCCCGCAGTTCACACAAACCGCCTTGCTCCCCTCTACCATAACTACAGGGCAGTCACCCGGCTCATGTCTGTTGTTGCACTTAACACAATTATAGTTGTTTGCACAATTTTTGGCAAGATGGCCAAACTGTTGACATCGCCTGCACTGTAGTGCACCTCTGTTGCCTCTGGGTTTTTCCCACTGAATTTTTGTATTGAAAAGATATTTTACCTTTAAAAGTTCCTCGGAACTGGTCCCCGGGAGGAGTCGAACTAAAAAAAGATTGTATGCCAATTTGTCCCTTTGGAGCGAAGGGACTCAAATCTGGATACTTTGTCTACGTTTTGCACTATGTTTCGCAACTCCTCCAGGATCTCAGTCTCTGGAAAGTCGGACGTTAAGCCCCTTAAGATAACGTTCGTGGTACGGTCCTCCTTCATAGTGAAGGAGTACGCCTGCACCTCGTCGGAATTTCTGAGGATTTCCATCAGCTTCCGATGGGCTCCACTGTTGTCTACATATAATCTACTAGTATTTCCTCTATTTATCACTTTATAAGAAAATTTAGCCTCAATTCCTTTCAGGTCTGATATAAATTTACGTATATTTATATTCTTCATAATTATTGGAGGGCAGTACTTACCCCTTACAAGCTTGGATTGTCCCTCTGAATTGGTGTTGGTTATGTTGTGTTCTGCTGCATTGCTGGAATCCTTGTCTGGTCGCTGGGTGCTGGATTTGCTGGTGTCTGAGGTGGGGTCAATGGAGGATTGCTGCTCCGGTTGTTTGGTTGGGTGAATTATTAAATTGCTCAGTATTTCAAACTGATTTTCGTTGTTGGTGATTGATGATGTGTCCATTGAGGTGTGATGGTTTTCGGTTGCGGTGTGCCGCCTGTCAAGTATAAGCCAACCCTCATTGGATTGGTCAGCAGGAGCACGTGGGTGCAATTCGTTGCACTCGAGTGCAATGGTGTTGGGAATGTGCGGTGTATCCGCACTTGGTTCAGCATTAGCTTTTCTAAGTGTGAGGAGATGTTGTGCTGCAGCCGCTCTTCTTGGGCTGTTAATAATATTTGGCACATATTTAAACCTGCCAGCGCCTTTGTTCTTATGTGTGATTTCAGCCCTTCTTGGACTGGCTGAGTTAATTGCTGCGTATTTAGAGCTGCTTGCTCTTTCGTCATTGGGTAAGTTTGCATTGCTCATTTTACGGCATTTTGGAGTCCCTTCCGGTGTAAAAGGGCGATGGTGTATTGTGTGGTCTGCGCCACGAGGTGAGACTGGATTAAAATCCAGTTTTAACCTACACAAATGTGCACATCCACACTTTAGAGCATGTGGATTAGAAAACCAATTGTTGTACGAGTTTAATCCCGATTTTAATTTTAAGAAAAGGAAACCAGAACTTTATGTGAAATTAATTTTTAATTAAATCAGATTTAAACTTTGGAATACCAGTGGGATAAAAGCGTGTGCCTTTGCCGGCTGTCAAACTCCAAAAACGCTTGATGGCCTTACTTTCAATGAATTGTGAAACTGTCAAACGTCAATTAGCCAAGTCACTGTTCAGCGTTTTTTTTCTCATTTTCCGCTAAGCCTATATAGATTTGAAAAAAACACGCCTATTATATTAACTGCATGAAAAATAAGAAAAATAAAAATACCTTCATTATTTACTTGGATTTTAATTTTTGTAACAAGCAAACACAGCCACGCAGTATTTTCAAGTTTAGAGGTCGTTGACTATCTGTCACCAAGACTCGTAAATGCGCCCATTGTCAGATCTGGCAATAGCGTGAACATAGCTTAGCCTCAAGACGTCAAGCAAAAAAAAATAAAATATAAAAACTAAGGCCGTGTGGCAATTGCGTTAAAATATCATCCCCTGGATAATTTTTGACACTAGTGTGGTGAATATAGACCTCAAAAAATTAGCCGGCTCTGAAGCTGCATAAAAAAATATCCTGTGGCTAATGTTTGACATTTGTATATACCCATAAAGGGATGAGAAAGACGACGAGAGCTTTTGTGTTTGTTTCGGTTTTCTCAATCGATTGTCGGTGGACAAATGTAGTGGCACTAGTGTTCACATACGATGGGAGAACTACCCATCGTGAAAATATATTAAAACCAGTTCAACATTTTTTTTTATAAAGAAATGTAATTCATATGAGCAATATCGTGCAAAGACAAGTAAAATTGATTGTTTGAAAAATGTTGATTGGTCAATTTTTTTTCTTTGTATTTTCCATTAACAAATTACGAACTTTGTTCTTCAATAACATACACAACACAAATAACATATAATAACCGAAAATAATTATTAGTTATGTTTTTTATGTAAAACTGGGAAAACGGTGATTTTAGTTATAATAATATTTAACGAAAGGGAAATTTTCAATTCTAGTGGGAAATTAATGAAACAAAGTGTTCAAAAAAATCCCATTTAATCGACACAGCAAAAAGCTAAAATTTTATCCACCACTGTACAAACGTCAAAAATTAGCCAGGGGATACAATTTTAACGCAATTGGCACACGGCCTTACTATCTTCAAATGTGACAATTTAAAAATAACAAAACAACTGTACAAAAAGTGAATATAAAAGGTAGAATACCCGTCTTTTTGTGATTCCAAAAGTGGGTATGTACTCACTCATGAAAACACGGCTATAGTATGTAACGTACATACATTTATAATAATAGGCGTGTTTTTTTTTTAATCAGTATAGAAGCCTATTTACAGGCAATTTGTCTGTTTTGAACTTTATAGACTTCCTCGGATGATCCCTTTTCATCTTTTCAGGGTAGACTTCTTAAAGGTTCGACAGACTTAGTCTGTGTGACCAAATCTGACAATGTGAACGCAAGAAACGACCGTTGGACAGACATCCATCTTGTACCCAAACTCGCTTCTATTTTCTTTCTTCTTCAAAAATCTTATTAATCATAAGTGCCGCTCTCAGAGTGTCCGACATCTTTCAAATACAACTACAAAGTAAAGTCGGGCAACATGTGGGACAATGTGAACGCTAACGACATGGGTCTGTCAGGCAACTATCCGATCAATTCTGCCAGATATGTCGGATCGCATGTACCCCCCTAATCGGACCCTTAACAAGTCTACCATCCACTCACTTCCACAATCCACTACTCGTTCCAATCCAATTCATTCCTGTATCAGCCGTTTGTGCGACAAAGATACCATTATTGTTGCAGCGAAACGGGAAGTTCGTCTACAATATATTTTTTTCAAGCAAATGTGACTCTCAATTTTGTCCACAGAAAAATATAAATTTTATTATTAATCGAGCACAATAATAAATCAAACTAACATAAAACTTATTCCAGAATAACATACTACATTTTGAGATTATATTGACATCATTACAATCGAATTAACGTCAGATTCAGCAGATAAAAAAACTGCATACACGGTTGCTGTTCTGTGCCCGCGGTGTTTCAGCATACTCGCTACTCATAAGTATACGTGAGCCAATTCTCGTCTAGGAAATTATAGTGCTTTATTCGAAAAAAAAGGAAAACTTGTCATCTGTAATATTTTGGATAGATATAATTTTTTAATGAAAATCAGCTGATAACTGTTTAATTTATTTACAAGATTTTGGTGTGTGTTTACGTATGTAAATAAAATAGGGTCGGAATTAAATATACTGGGTGTTAACTTTTCAGCAAACGTTTTTTTCCTAATTTGGTAATGAATAATCAATCAAATGAAAAGCTAAAACTAAACAAAAAAGGTGTATATCAGGTGCCGTGCATTGTGATGAAGTAGCATAACATTGTTAATATAAAAAGAAAACAAAGTTCTTTCGAAATTCCACCAACTCGTCGCCGTCGGTCGAATTATGGACATCACGGAGGATGACGATGCCATCCTTGTCAGTTCAGACTCCGAGGAGGATGAAAGTAGAATATGGATAAAGAAGAGTAAGTTTATTCAAAATCCAAAGAAACTGCGTCTAAGCTCATCTGCATAGTGAAAGCCGATACCTGGACAATCTGTTGTTTTTGGTTTTTTTTTTTGTTACCGCTTGCTAAACTATGTACCTATGTATGTATGTACATATTTGATATAATTTTTCGAAATAAGAAGATATATGTGCTTTCGATTTGTGTTTTGGCTGAAATGTTTAATAAGCAGGGTTCCGGTTATACCACAGATTGTGCGTACTGCAAAGTGTTGACGTTGGTGGGTACACTTGCATTAAAAGTTTTGCATTCTTTGTGCTTATCCTTATTTTCCAATAAATGGTTAATCTCCGAATTTTAATAATTCTTTTTATAGGCCATAAATGACCCCCAAAACACTGATGTGAGGAAATACCAAAAAAAAGCCAAACTTTTTTTTAATGTTCGAAATACCAACCTCATAATCTGAAAATTACCATTTTAATGACTGAAAGTGGGCATTTTATTATTATTATTATTATTATTATTATTATTTATTATTATTTATTATTACGTATTTACATATTTGAAATTAATAAATAATGTAGAGAACACCGTGGTGTAGTGCGTTGGATTACTACGCAATGCTGTCCAAGTTCAATCCCAGTAAGCACGTAAAAGTGCTTTTATGGTGCCACCTCTCGAATGTCTGACAAACAATCAAAGACTATCATTTGTAACGAGCTTCTCAACTCGCCGTTCGGAGTCCACAAAAAACAGTACAATACAGTACAGAGGAAACTTATTTTTCTATTTTTTTTTCATTGTTAAGTTTTTGACTCACTAGACAAATGCATGCAATTTTATTTAAAACTGCAGAAATGGGCAACATCACCCGTAAATTCGACTGAACGGGCCATTACATTACAGCCTGCCATACCAAAACAAAAACTGTATCCTAAGAAACTACAGTAGCGAACATGAAAAGTGCAACACTTCATTTCTTCCGTTTCTGTCAATGAAAAAATCAATAAAATAAAAAGTGTCTTCAATAGATTGTTTATCAACTTGTAGACAATAAAACAAGATATAAAATCATTTGCTAAAGGAACAGAATCCGAGCAAATTAGAATTTCCAAAAAAAGTGTTGAAAAAGAAACCTTATTTTCTTGCAGTAGGTGGCAAACCTTTTAAATATTTATTTATTGTTTACGGTCTTAGAACTTCTGCATTTTGGAATTCTGAGGCAAGAGTATGTACACTAGACGCTCGATAAAGTGAAAACCGATATAGTGAACAATCTAATATAGTGAACACACAGTATTTTATACAGGCTATTCTAAATAATGAACTACATATTTATTTAGAATATTTGTTTGTTTCGCAGCTTGTGGTTGTTTTTAGTGCAAAAACAAAGTGCGTGTTGCTTATTTTGTTATTTTTTGAACGATATTCTTTGTGACCATGTCACAAAGTGCAGCTTAAGTTTGTTGCATTTTTGTTTTTTTAAGTACATGGAATGTATTATGTTTTTTACGGAAGAGTTGTTTTTGTTAAAAATAAGATATTCTTTCTTATAAATATTGGCTTGTTTTTTAGTAATCGCAAAGAAAAATTGTAATTATATTCTATTTTCCGTGAATTGTACGTAAAAACATACACATTTTGATAAAATTTGCGTCAAGGAGTCCACGCTCGTTACAATGAACAATCTCGCTTCAGTGAACAGGCCTGGTTTTTATTAGTTCACTATATCGAGCGTCTACTGTATTAACATTTATAAAATTTAGTGACATTTTAATATGTACTTTGTAGCGCCTACTTTATTTTGTATGGCCTCCTTAATTCGCTTAAGCATTGAATCCACTAAATTTGAAGATCTTCTGTGCATATTTCTTATCCCAAGCATCTCCAATCACTTCATTGGGCATTTTCTTCGAGGTGGGTATTTGGCTGCTTATTTTCAATGCCATAATGTGCCAGAGACTTTCGATGGGGTTGAGGTGCGCTCGTACTGAATTCCATCTGATCCATATATGTTGAATTTGCTCTCATCGGAGCATATGACATTTCCCTAATCAATTTCTGTCCACTTTTTATATTTTTTGGCCCAAATTGGTCGATATTTCTTCTATTTAGGTCTTAACATCTTTTTTTCGGGTCGTCGAGCCAAATTCTATAGTCTTTGAGGCACTATGCACACTAATTTCAATTGCATTTGACTCCACAAACTCTGTTCTTATTTTTACAGCTGTGTTAAAACGGTTAATCAATGACATCCAGTGTAAAACTCGATCATCCGCGGTAGATGTAGTTTTGTAATTTGTAATATGTAATTTATTTATTTAACAATGCTAACACGTAGATACAGTAATCTTTAAATGTGTAACAGTATGTGGATTAAGGATGTCTAACGAATCCCTTCTGTTCCTTTTTGCCGTTCAACTGTGCTCTTATGTGTTTTTTTTAAATAATCTCCTAACAGTCGGCTTGCTGCAACCAACCTCTTTACTTATCTTGGTAATAGTCAACTCTGTCACTTCAATACATGCAATTACATATTTGATTTTTTTGGTGCTCCGTTAATTGCTCTTAATTTGGCATTTTTTCACAATTATTATTTTTGACACCAACGCTGATAGCTTCAAAAATAAAAGTAACTCTGAACTACTTGTAGCACACTTATATACCCAAAAATGATGAATGAAGGAACTCCTTTAATATTCATGCAACGGGGCAATATTCTCCATATACATATTGCACTGTTCACTTCACACCGCATGTACACTTACAGCCCCTGCACACTACAAACTTTCTATCGGCCGATAGTTTGGTCGGGTTGGGCTGGTTAGTGCATACACTGGGCCTATTAAATAGTCGGGTTAGTAGTGAGTGCGCCCACTAGACAACAATCGGCCGACTG
The DNA here is from genome assembly GCA_949775065.1 of Brachyopa scutellaris. NCBI lineage: Eukaryota > Metazoa > Arthropoda > Insecta > Diptera > Syrphidae > Brachyopa > Brachyopa scutellaris. The sequence goes on from OX459113.1 coordinate 81,497,156, forward strand.
TTTTTGAACGATTTGCTATTGCTAGTCGTTAAACAGATTTTGCAGAGAATAGTCGCTTAATGGCAGTTAATAAAAAAATTCCAGGGATGTAATCATTGCTTTACCTCAAAAAAAATGTCCATAGTTCCATAGTTAAATACAAAGAAATATCCAGAACTTAGAGCAAACTGAGCTATCGATAAAATCGGCCGACTTTTATGTCGGTAGTGTGCGCGACTGGAAGAGCGCCGTACTGATTAAGTAGTCGGCTGATAGTTTACCGATACTTTAGTTTGAAGGCAATCGTATAGCATATCGAACTTGTTTATCGGCCGATACCGAATCGTTGTAGTGTGCGCACTCTCATATATTTCCATACTGATTAAGAACCCGACCAAACTATCGGCCGACAGAAAGTCTAGTGTGCGGGGGCTATTAGGGGTAATTTTTCATAATAATTTCACTGTATTTTCTTGTTTGGTATTTTCGGGTTAAAATTTAAAATAAAGTATGTATTTCCTTGCAAAAAAAAATTATATTTGTGTTATTTAGATTTTTGGAGTATAAAAACAAAACAAAAAATGACCGCAATATACAAACGCGAATTTTAAAAACAAAACATAATGGACAGGTGCTTGACTCACGATCTTAATGAAGTACCCGGGTCCTGCGGGGCTATTTCCTCAACTGGTTTATTAATACTTAAATACATGTTTTAAATTCTTCCTCATCAAACTGTAGTTGCATTTTTATTGTTAAAAATATCGAAAATAGTTGTTACACTTTTGTATTTTTATTTGGAAAAAAAATATGTAATAATCAAAAAATACATTCTGGGCACGCTTAACGCAAAAACAACTTGTCAAGTTTTTTTTGTAATTTGTTGATATTATTTTGTATGTACATATTTTGTTAAGAATTCAATATTGTTTTAAAAATATGTATGTACATATAACCAAAAGCTGAGAGTAAATGACATGCAATAACCCCATTTAAATGTGAGCGTGAGTCAGAATTTTTTTTAAATAAATGCTCACATTTAAAGTTAGATTATTTGCAGAACACCTGACGAATGTTTTCAAATCGTTTACACCTGTAGTGGCGAATAAAAACCTTTCCAAAATTCAGAAGTGGCAGCCAGTTATACTTTACCATTTGCTAAGAGAGAACATTGCCTGCTTAGCCAAACTATCTAATGGGAAATCACTAGGGACTAGGCTATGGTCATTTAACTACACAAATCATTAATGAATTGCCATTCAAAAAAACTCAAATTTTAATTTCTGTTTAAGGTTAATATGTACATACACGTATGTTTATTCATACATATACAGTGTATCAATCTCATATTCGTACACCAGCTATTAAGAAAAACATTGAATTCCTGATCAAAAAACGACTTAAGATATTAAGTTAAATATAGTATAGCATTTTTACTGGATATTGAACAATTGCATTCCATTTAGTTTTGACATTAGTTAACATTCCCTTTGGTTTTGTAACACTTCCACAGTCATCGGATATTAATGCCGTAAAGAATTTGTGGGACGAGTTGGACCACAGAGTAAGAAAATTTGGTATAAGGTACACAAATTATCTCAAAGAAAGGCTTATTGAAGAGTGGGTAAAAATTACCCTTGAAATTACAGAAATATTAGCCGAATCCATGCCCAGCCATCTTTAATAGGTCTTAGCTAACAAAGGCTTTGATTCAAAGTATTAGTTTTTAGATAAAACCAGCTGAACCCAGTGCGCTTCGCTTCACCTATCTTCTCAAAATTTGCCCGCGCACTTAATTATTCGGGTATGATAGAAAGGAAGTATATAAAAGGATGCAATCACTGCTGTTCTATTTTTCAACTTCAATTTCCATTTGTTTTTTCTATTTGCCTATGTGTCTGTCTACCTATCTGTCTGTCTATCTATCTATCTGTCTGTCTGTCTATCTTTCTGTATGTCTTTCTATCTGTCTGTCTGTCTTTCTATCTGTCAGTCTGTCTGTCTGTCTGTCAGTCTATCGATCTATCTATCTATCTATCTATCTATCTATCTATCTATCTATCTATCTATCTATCTATCTATCTATCTATCTATCTATCTATCTATCTATCTATCTATCTATCTATCTATCTATCTATCTATCTATCTATCTATCTATCTATCTATCTATCTATCTATCTATCTATCTATCTATCTATCTATCTATCTATCTATCTATCTATCTATCTATCTATCTATCTATCTATCTATCTATCTATATCTATCTATCTATCTATCTATCTATCTATCTATCTATCTATCTATCTATCCATCTATCTATCTATTTATCTATCTATCTATATCTATCTATCTATCTATCTATCTATCTATCTATCTATCTATCTATCTATCTATCTATCTATCTATCTATCTATCTATCTATCTGTCTGTCTGTCTGTCTGTCAGTCTATCTATCTATCTATCTGTCTGTCTTATTTTTCAACTTCAATTTCCATTTGTTTTTTCTGTTTGCCTATGTGTCTGTCTATCTATCTGTCTGTCTGTCTATCTATCTGTCTGTCTGTCTATCTATCTGTCTGTCTGTCTATCTGTCTGTGTGTCTTTCTATCTGTCTCTCTGTCTTTATATCTGTCTGTCAGTCTGTCTGTCAGTCGATCGATCTATCTATCTATCTATTTGTCTGTCTGTCTGTCTGTCTGTCTGTCTGTCTGTGTATATGTCTGTCTATCTATCTGTCTACCTGTCTGTCTGTCTACCTGTCTGTCTATCTATCTATCTATCTATCTGTCTGTTTGTCTTCTGCCCCGCCCGGCTTCGCCCGCGTACTAAAACAGTCGCGTTACTTATTAGGTAAAACACTGTTCTAGTAATGTGGTTCTGGATAGAAATAAGAGCCGCAAAATCGGACAAACCACACGAAATGTTCAATGTGTGAATGAACAACTGTATAATTTTTCTATTATTTGGTTGTACTAAATTAAATGTTCGATTAAGTGACAAACACTTAAAATCTAATAATACTTTTTTATGCCTTTATCTTTTATTAAAATGAAAGGGGTTTGAATCTTCATCGCTTTTCCGACTTCAAACGTCAAGTATAAATATTTTTAAGAATTTCTGAATTTTCAACGCAATGATATCTTTAAAGGATTTTATGGCCTTTTGCTTGGTGTCGGAAGATTATCTGGTAGCTAAATAACTTTAGAATGACTGGAACATCAGGACAGTACCGTGGATGGGGAAGAATTTTCAATTCCATATATAAGAGTTTTTGTACTGTTACACGTGAGGTATGGGGCTTAGAATTGCACTGTAATAGTATCATACCATGCCATTGTATTCATTGTATTTCTATTTCCTCAGAAAATTATATGGCGTTTTTCGTTTCTCGTTTTTAATGCAATATAAAGTCAATCAGAAAGTCACCATCAACTTTTTTTGTTTCTTTCCCTTAATATAGAATTTGTTAATATCTCGACTCCAGCGCCACCTATCGGGTCCAGATCCTTAGTTTATTCTTATTTATCCTTCCTCAGGTCCCAGACTATCTCTTTGCCAAATGACATTACAATCGGTTCAGCGGTATAAGCGAGATAAGTTTTTGTTAATAACTTGACTCCAGCGCCACCTAGCTGGCGGTTTTGCCTATGTCCTTCCCCAGGTCGCGGACTATCTCTTTGTCAAATTACATTACAATCGGTTCAGCGGTTTGGCCGTGAAAAGATTTTGTTAATAATTTGACTCCAGCTCTACCTGGCGGGTGGTTTTTTCGTCTATGTTGTTCCTCATGTCCCAGATTATCTTCTTGTCAAATTACATTATAATCGGTTCGGCGCCTTAGGCGTGAAAAGGTTTTGTTAATAACTTGACTCCAGCGCCACCTAGAGAGGTTTTATGTCTATGTATCTCCTTCCTCAGGTCCCAGACTATCTCCTTGCCAAATTACATTACGATCGGTTCAGCGGTTTAGGCGTGAAAAGTTTTTGTCAATAACTTGACTCCAGCGCCACCTAGCGGGCGGTTTTTACACCTATGTCCTTCCTCAGGTCCCAGACTATCTCCTTGCCAAATTACATTACAATCGGTTCAGCGGTTTAGGCGTTAAAAGTTTTTGTCAATAACTTGACTCCAGCGCCACCTAGCGGGCGGTTTTTACACCTATGTCCTTCCTTAGGTCCCAGACTATCTCCTGGCTAAATAACATTACAATCGCTTCAGCAGCTTCGGCGTGAAAAGGTTTTGTTAATAACTTGACCACAGCGCCACCTAGCGAGGTTTTATGTCTATGTATGTCCTTCCTCAGGTCCCATACTATCTCCTTACCAAATTACATTACAATCGGTTCAGCGGTTTAGGCGTGAAAAGGTTTTGTTAATAACAGCGCCACCTAGCTGGCGGTTTTTAAGCCTATGTCCTTCCTCAGGTCCCAGACTGTCTCCTGGCCAAATAGTATTGCAATCGGTTCAGCGGTACAGGCGTGAAAAGTAAACGCACAAAAATATCAATTCATTTTTATATATATAGATGTGAAAAAATTGACTTAATATCAAAGTGTACGAATACGAAATTGACCATATTTTTCTTAATATTATGTTTTTTATGAAAAAATTTCAATACTTTATTTGAAATATTTGAATTAATTGAAGTTAATTTTTTAATTTTAATGTGTTCTTACTGAAATCAATAAAATTTTGCAGTATTTGTTCAATTTGTTTGGATTTTTCCTTAAATAAATATTACCACGTCAGGTGTACGAATATGAGATTGATACACTGTATGTATATTCCACATCACTGGAAAATAGCCAAAGTAATCCATATACCTAAGCAAGGTAAGCCGACCTGTTCTGCATTTCACTTTTAGTAAATTCAACCAGAAAAGTTCTGTATTCCGAATGAAATTATAAATTGTGGATTGTAAATATGTTCGAAAGTGAATATTTTGGTGTTCTACATTCCATAGAAACTGTTTTGAAGTGAATTGAATTCACTTTGTTTTTAAGTGTGAAATTGCGTGATCTCAGCGGTCTGCCAAAATGTAAGTAAAAGATAATTGGTTTTGCATTAGTCTTGTTTCAAGAATTTTTATTGATAGGGGAAGACATAAAACATCCTTATTCAAAACATTTACAAACCACAAAAACAATAATGCTTTTTTTGACATTTCAAAAATTAATTCGAAGTGAATTACAAAACTTTTCCAATTCACTCGGAATGTGGAACACGGGTTCAAAACTCCTGACTCGGAAGGCGAAATGAGCTCTATAAAACATTGATCCTGCCAGTTCTGCTGTATGGAGCCGAATGTTGTACGATAAGCAGGAGAGCAGAACAGATTTTGAATACTTTCGAGAGAAAAATTCTTCGTCGGATTTTCGGTCCCGTATGCGAGGAGGGCGAATAGAGGAGAAGGTATAACCGCGAACTCTATGAGCTGTACCAAGATGTGGATGTAGTCCGAAAAGCCAAAACACGTCGACTTCACTGGCTCGACCACATCGAGCGAATGGATAACAATGCTCCAGCAAAGAGGATCTACGAATCAGCCCCCAGGTTCGAGACGACAAGGAAGACCGAACCTCCGTTTTAAGGACCAAGCTACCGCGGATGTCAGTGCGCTTGATCTAGACAACTGGAAGCAGCGTGCCCGGGATCGAAGAGAGTGGAAGGCTGTCGTGTCTCAGGCAGAGACTTCACGGGTCGGGAGCCCGTTAAGTAAGTATGTAAGTAAAAGTGGTGCGGAAACGTGCGAAATGCTAAGAAATGTGCATGTCCCGTGCACGGGTTGGTCGATTTCGTTACCTTCGTGAGGACCTTGAAGATGATGACGAACACCGCCGCGAAAAATTACTGGCAATGAAGAAAACATCGAGAAAGTCAAAGAAAATCTTCGAAATGGCCGTTGCGTGTCTGCGAGACTCATCGAAGAGAAAACCAGGATACCGAAAACACAGTCTATCGATTTTTGACCAGAATATAGAGAACCAGACAGTTGGTATTTGTTGCACGATAATGCACCATCGGACGAAGCCATCATGGTACGATCATCCACCGTATTCACCCTCCATGTGACTTCTGGCTATTCCCCAAACTGAAATTGGCAATACCGTCCTGGTTATCCAAAAGACTTCAACCCCCATGCAATAAAAGCCATTTCAGCTGATGCGTATAAAAAACGTTAAAAAAAATTCCTTGAACGTTTCCAGTGCTGAAAATAAACGCTTTTTATTTTGTTTTAAACCAGTCTCATTGGATCTGGGACAGAGTATATCGTATGTAAATAAAAAATCGCATAAGCACATATGAAAATCAGAATCGATAATAGTAATCCTACATATTATGTATGTATGTTAGAGTTGGGCAAACTAGTTCACTTCACTGAAGTAGTTCACTCTCGTTCACTAAAAATAAATAGTTCACCAATGTAGTTCAGTTACTCTTTTAGCTCAGTAGTTCTTTTAGTTCAGACTCAGCTTCACCATTTACCTCTCACTTAACAGACACAATGGGCGCATTCAAGATCTTAGTTGACTAGATATGCAGTCAATTCCACGGCCTCTGATTGGTCGAGAGCCCGAAAATTGACAGAACAGCTAGTCAATTTTTTTGAGGTCGGGGACTGGATTCTTAGTCAAGAAAATCTTGACTAGCCCACTAACTAACCGCCAAAAACAGCTGACTGGTTGGTGGAGTTATACTGTGTGGCTGTTGTTGGCTTGTTACAAAAATGAAAATCCAAGTAAATTATGAAGGAGTATTTTTATTTTTTCTATTTTTTATGCAGTTCATATACTGTTGGATTATGTAGAACAATCGACGAACTCAGCAAATCGTCCACAGCAAAAAATGCAACTTGGCCTATGAAATAGCTAATTTACATTCCGAACACATGTGGTACACATGTTACTTGCATAAAATGTCATCCTCTAATTCGTGCATTCATATTTCAAAGTTTGTTTTTGCTCTTCTTTTCTTTAAAAAACAGATTTGTTGTGCTGCAATAACAATTCTCCAAACAATTCCAAGCGAAAATAGAAAGTAGATGACGTTTTTGACATCTGAACTGTCAACTAGATATGCAGTCAATTTTGGCATTCAGGATCTTAGATTGACTGCATATCTAGTCAACTAAGATCTTGAATGCCCCCAATATACATTCATCTCATCTCTCATACTCATCCGCAAGGTATAGTTTGTATCCAGAAATAGACCAGTCAGTCGTTCGTATATGTTCGTTTACAAGTTCGATTGAGAGGAAATACGAAATTAAGGGTGGAATATGAAAAAAATGTGTGTAGACCGAGGTCACAACACACTGGAGGACGGTTGACTCGCTCGACCATGGAACTCAAAACTGTTTGAATTGGATCGATGCAACAATCCTTCGGGTTTCGCTTGCGAGCTGCGTGCGATATCTATCTGTGGTTTTATCTCTCTCTCATATGGTAGTGAACGGTATACCTACTACTGTACTACTACAACTACAAAGGATACGTTCCCAAAGAATTCGTGTAGAAAAAATCCGGTTTTGTATGGACATACTTATCATTCTTCTAGTTCTGAAGTGGTGCGCCGTAGACGTAGTGAACTACTGAGCCGTCACCGTCATCTGTATTATGTTTCTGTTTCACAACTCACTAGTTCAGATACAGATCCAGATGAGAGGTGAGCCGTTGAACTACTGAACTAAAGATATCTGAACTCGATCATTTAGTTCAGCAAGGTGAGCCGATCTTTTGAACGGCTCCTTCATGAGTTACACAACTCTAATGTATGTATATGTACATATATGTACAAATGTTTTATCAGGGTATTTTCTCGAAAATATGTTTCATTTGTTTTAGTGTGGAGTATGATTTATTCACAGTTTTGTTCCGGAATTCTAAGGATTTCCGATGTCCGTACACACTGAAATCGCTTTTTGTTACCATCGTTCGTCCCATCCTTGAATACTGCTGCATAGTCTGGTCCCCATTTTACAAAAATGCTTCGAACCGTATCGAAAGAATACAGAAAAGGTTTACGAAATATTCACTTCGGAATCTAAATTGGACATTGCCTCTACCACCTTATGAAACACGATGCAATCTTATATCACTCAAACCTCTTCAAACTAGAAGAATCTATTTTCTTGTCTCATTTGCGAGAGATGTTGTAATTGGACAAATTAATTGTGCTCCCTTATCATCTTTGTTTAAGCTTTATTCACCAACTCGATCCTTAAGACCGAGGGCTTTTTACTTCTTTTCAATACCTTTTCACTCAACAAACTATGGCTGTAATGAGCCAGTCACTAAAGCCTGTTATTACTTTAATAAATATGCCGATATAATTGATCTAAATTGTTATAAAGAAGTATTCAAAAATATTATCATGAACGGAATTGTGTATGATTGAAGCATTTATACTTATGTACATTTATGTATATCTATATTATACTAGGAACATTAGCTCTAAGAAAGTAAATTATACCAAAAATTGTACTTATAGACTATAAATAAATAAATTTGGTATGGTTCTACAGGGTAATGCGTCTTTAGCGGTTCTTATTTCTATCCAGAACCAGATAACCAGAACAACTATCTGCCATTGTATGTTGCACTTCTTCGCAAGAATATTCATGCGCTCGTTACCTTTAAAAGCCATGAGAATAGGTATGTTTTCCGAGCTGTACCTTGGCATTGTATGCTGATTTACCCATTTACCCATTTTACCCATTTTCATAATTCTTCAAAACCCGGCTATAGTCGAATTAGTGTCTATTTGGAACGGCCAATAACCTAGATTTCTGATTCCGATAGTACCTGCACAGATGCTTTTTGTTTACCATATTATGTACTAGCTGGCCCGTGCTCGCTTTGCTTCGCATGTATACCACATTTATGTGATGTAGTTGTTGGAATTTTGATTTACTTTGCTGTTCTTATAGACCATGAGCTCGCAGTAATTTTTGGTTGTGAATAATAACCAAAAGACATACATATTAATATGCGGGCTCGATGAAAAAAAAAAATATATATACGGCGTCAGCAGTCCTATACATGACATTCGAAAGAACTGGCACCCTGATAAAACTTTTAGGTGTTTTTGCTGCGATTGAACCCGGGCAGCATAGTATTCCAACGCACATCTATCTATACATAATCATTATTTGAATCGCATCGTTAAAATGCATTCCAAAATGAAGGGCTTAGTCTACTCTACACCCATCCAGAAGACCAAAAACAATAACATTTGGTCTAGCTCACTGCTAGAATTTTTACAAATAGATGTAATATATTTCAAATAATTAATCACAACTTTTATCATTTAATAGGTAAGAACAAACAATTCCAACTATTGTGGAAGAATGTACAGCCAATACTATTACATCAAGTGTTGGTTGAATATAAAACAAACGAATTTCCCTATGGGAGATTTAAAGAACTGGCCGAGGATTTGCGAAAATCACTTTCCGTTATTGTCGTTGAATCGACAAAGGCATTCATTTGGAAGAATATAATACAGTGGCTTACATCCATGAGGCTATGCTATGATGGGATTTCAGATGTAAGTATTAAAAATGGTTTAATTAAAACGATTATTTCTCAATTTTTTTCTTATCTAATTAGTTGAAGGGAGACAAAAAATACAATCTTATCCTAACAGACTTTATGACACAGTACATGAACTACAAGTGCGATCTCTATTCTTCTATCACCGATGAGAGCGTAATTTGCGAAAAGGTTGATGAAATTCTCTTTACTTTGGAAGTCGTGTTTAATGGTGATATACCGGGCATCTTGATGACACTCTTAAAAATCGAGATTAAGAATGAATATCGATTGATCTTAGAGCCTATATTCAGGTAAACTTAAAAAAAAACAGGCATTCACCACTGTGATCAATTCCGACCGGATTGAAAACGAACGGAATTACAGGGGATGCATTTGAAAAAATGCGATAAATTTCGAATTCATCCCTTGTAATTCCGTTCGGTTACAATCCGGTCAGAATTGTTCACAGGCGCGATTATTTCCTTAATTGTTAGCTACTTACTTATTCGCCTTTGTGTGTTTTGTTTTTAGAAAATACCTTTCGAATAGGAGTCTTCACGAACCAAATGAATTGATCTCTTACCTGCGGCTTATATTTTGCTATAGACAATGGAAGAAATTAGCTTCTGACAAAGAGGAAAGAGAAAAAATTAATGAAATCGCCGTTGGAAAGCTAAAGAAAACGCTAAGATCGGAGAATTCGTCAATACCAGTAGACTTAACTAAGGACCCAGTCTTGCCAAAGATAGTTCCAGCGGTGAAAAAGTCTGATGAATCATTTACAAGGATAGCTGGTGTCATAGGATTTGCGATAAAAAACAAAGCATATGGAACCAGGTGAGTACAAAACCTAGCGTATAGTTTAATAATAATGTTTTTGTTTCCTTTTAATTTCTATAGGATTCTGCTCATTAATAAATCTTTAGATCTCGAAGAAGCGATTGTCAAATATTTTCAGCAGTATGAGAAGTGTATTACCCAAAAAGATACCCATATAGATAAAGAAACACAAGAAACCGTGTCAAATGATAAGCGAACGAACGAAACTGTACCTCCAGTTGAACCAAAACCACCTTACATACAAAGCCATATCAGCCAAAGGGATTCTATTCGAGTTGAAGGTTTAAGTTCGGTAAGTTTTGGGGTACACCAATGCCTTTGTATTGGAATTAAAAACATGTTTTAAATTTATTTTTCGTTTTTATCAAACAAATTGTAAGCCCATTGGACCGATTATAAAATAAGAACTGAGACAAACAAATCCTATATTGCATTTATGCGGTCTGCTTTCTAGCCCAATCTAGGTATTCTTTCTAATCCATCACACAGAAGTCTTTTATCTATAACCTAAACAAATCCTATTAGCTTTTGAATATACACTATGTGACAACTTTTGATTGCTACGATTGGATACTATTGACTGATTCGTTTTCTGTTTTGAAAATAAATCTTATTTCATGGAACAGCTTAAATTATCACATCCACTTAACTACCTTAAATATGGCTACATCAGCTCGGCTTTTAATCTTGTGTGCTTCCATATGTACATGTACATAGTTTTCAATAAACAAATTATCAAAAAAAAACAGCTAAACATATAATGTAACTAGCTGACCCGTGCTCGCCTTGCTTCGCTCGCCTGCCACTTTTAAGACAAAACATATATATTTATTTTATTTAGTTTTTTTTTCGTGCATAGATGAAATGTTTTAACTTCTTTCGTATAAATATGTACTTCAATTCATTCTCCCTGGACATTTTCATAACAGGGAGTGGATAAAAATGTAATTAAATATTGCATAAGTAAGCAATATTGCAATCGGGTCACCCATACTTTCTGTCCGTTATTCATAGTACCAATTAGGAAAGGTATCATTTATTTTTGAGATGTATTTAAAGCGGAAGCCAGCTTGTTAATTGTTGAGATAGTTTTCCAAATGTTCGTAGTGCGATCTAGTGGTATTTTCAATTATGGCTCCGTTCTCAGATTATAATCTTCCAAGAGTGCATATTCGGTGTATGCACTCCCATATCGTGGTTAGGACAGTTATTTGCTCTTATATTCGGATGGCTGTAGTATATAGATAGGCGTGCTATCTGTTTCGAATGTACATACATCGTATTTTCAAACACTAAGGATGCCAAGCTTCTACCTGAAATTGAATTTTAACATCCGCCAAATGACGTACATAGAGACAGATGTATGCTATGTATACATATGTATTTTATTTTACTACTTAGCCAAACAATATTTTGACAAGACTATAGTTTTATGTTTCCTTACAGGTTTTTGTGTAAATACCTGTAAAGAATATGCTGATAGTGCTACTGTTGACTTACAACCTATTTATCGACCTTTCAATTAGGAATCTTTAAGTCAAAACGTATGTGCACTTCTTATTTCAATTCACAAAATGTAGTAGGTGTAGGTAGGCGTTGTTGAGTTTTAAAATTAATAAAAAGTTGGTGATTTCAGACAGACCCTAGCAGTTACACCACGATCAACACAAATAGACGAGCTCAAAGCTTACATCAAACCCTAATATCTTCAACGTTTACATACATAATATGTTACTTTAACTATGAACATTAAGTACAAGCTTGGATATAGAAAACCAGAAAGTACCATTATTTCATAATCACATAAAATACGTATATACATATATATATGTTTTTTTTTTTTTTGTTTGTTTTTATATTGACTTCTGAATTTTTTAAAATTATAAAAATAGTATTACTTCCTAGTTTCCTACGAATGTTTTAGTTAACGGGCAACGCCGGGCAGCAACAGCTAGTTTCTAATATTTATCAATTTTAAACTTTAATAAGGTTTGAAAAAAAAAAAAACTAGAAAACAGTAAATAATTGATTTATACGATACATTAAAAAAAAAAAAAAAAAACAGAATTTATCTGTATCTGTCTGTCCAATGGGTAGAGTGCTTACGTTTAATGTTTATGATTTTATCCTATGTACGAGCATATGCTTTAACCTTAATAATTTCAGAATCAATGTGAACCGTCAACAACAATAACAATTGAATTATTTATATCTTTATGTATCTATTTAGAGAATTTCGTTATTCTATGTAAAATTTATGATTCAGCAGATTGAATTGACATTTTAATATTGAAACTTATTACGTATGATTTTTAAATACAATTAAGAAATTTAATGCTGATTAAAAGCAACTGGTAAGACTCAATCAATATCACAGCAAAAAAAAATCATCAATCAACAAATCAGCAATCAACTCGTTTATTTGGAAATTTCCTCTATTCGCTTGAAAAATATTTACTAACATTGGGAATGGAATAAATGAGAGCATACCGAATTAAAGATTTCGACAGAGAATGGAAATGGCAACCAAGAAAAGTTCTTCCAGAAAGGCTATACTAAAAACAATAAACAGATAAGACATTCGGAAATAGCCAGAGAACACAGAGAACATATAGACAGAAACCATCTATTTTGAATACAAAATCAATTAAACTAGTATAATTGATCACAATCTGTTTTAAATGATTTCCTAAATTGTGCCGTGACACAGGGTAAGTAGGTTGGACTACTGCGTATGCTGTTCCCGTAAACACCGAAAAGTTTCTTCTCAATACCAACTCTTTCAAATGGATGAGTATATACGTGAGTACTATTTGTCGAGAGGAGCTTCCCAGCTCGCCGTAATGGTCGCGAGAAGCTAGACTGGGTTCTTCATGGGAATGCCGTTCGCTTCACATCGACGTAGCCAAAGATTTGGCTTACCTAGCCTCAGCTTTTGATGACGACGTCAACATTGACACGTTGGCAATAGCTTTTTTCGATTAAGAAAATAAAATAATCGAGACCTGTACATTCTATGTTTCTGGACTTGAACAAAATGAAATGAACATACTTCTGGGTTTAAAACAGAATCTTATGCAGCATAATGTACACACCAGCACTTCTTCTGTAACAGTGCATAAAGGGAATATTTATACACAAAATTACAGTTTAAAACAGCTAGCTGATGATCATACAGCCCCAGCGTTTTGTCGATTCGGGTCTAATGCCAGTATCCAATAAAGTGGAGTTTAGATAAGAAAAAGCTCTCATTTGTTCGAATTGCATCAACATCATGTCTAAAACATCATGCCTTAAATCAACATTGCTTCGAGCAACAGTTCTTCAATCAACAATTCTTCAATCAACTTTTTTTCAATAATAATAATAATAATAATAAATAATCTGTATCTTGATATTAAATTTCTAACAAATAATTTAATTAACTTAAAACTTTTATTTTAACAAACTTGAATTTGGTTTGTTTTTCTTTGTCGAAATTCGAATTACCAGAAGTATAAAATATTTTTGCTCTACTATTGTAATTATTGCATAATATCTAAAGTAACATATTTTTCTTATAACTTTTTATAGAACGTAGTTCCAAGACCCAGTCTACTTGAAGGTTCATCATCTTCATTACGAAGAACATCCTTTCCAGAATGTAAAAGAAAATTCCCATCGCAAAATAATTACACCATCCGCAAGGGAGAAACTAACGCTGTCAATCAGCATTTAACAAAAAACTGTGATATTTCTAATAGTAATTCTAAATTAAGTAGTAATAGAAAACAAAATAGTCGTAATTTTAAGAAAAAAACACAAAATATAACTAGTGATGTATTTTTAAGTTATTCAAATAATAAGAAAATTGATTGTATCGAACTTGACAGCACCGACGACGAAACTACCCATACAGATAAAGAAACACAAAAAACCGAGTCAAATGATAAGCAAACGAACGAAACTATGTATCCAGTTGTAGCACTACCACCCTACATACAAAGACTTCAACGACAAGCGGATAACTTTTGTGTTAATGTTAGCACTGTAGGAAGGGATTGCCCCATTGTTTTCATACCATCATCTGATGAGGATGAAGTTTTCACCGTTGACCCAGCGAAGCAGTCGTGTATAAGTAACACAAATCCTGAAAGAAGTAATTCTGTTCCATTGAGTATAAGTCCAGAAGTAGATCAGACTGACAGATTACCTCATCGAATAGAAGAACATGGAGAGAAGGTAGGCAGAAAGGAGAAGCTTCGTTGTATAACCGGTGAAGTATCTAGTACTACATCGTTGGATTTTTCGAGCGTCGCCGATGCAGAAAGTTTTGTTGTTCCCAATGCAGCAACACTAGATAATTCCCGAGAAGTTAGAATGGTGCGTACTTTCCCGGAAAGCGAAAGTGTGTTGCCAGAGTCCTACTACAGTGATATCTCTGACGATGACGACGACCCAATCAGTTCGGCTGCTACGCGGCCTTTTAAGCCGATTTGTTGGAATAAATTTTCTATAGTGGTAGAAGAAGCAACCTCATCAACATCAGAAATACCGTTAAGAGCTGGTAGTGGAGCTTCGTCAGATAATGTCATATTTTCTATTCATGCCCATCGAGCACGAAGGTCAAATTCAAGTAGCCCCTGCCCAACGAGAACTTCTTCACCGACAGATAGTTGCACTAACATCGCTTCCTCGACTACAATTAGAACGGGTAGTACGAAGCCTGCTGCAGGTACACATCAACGAGTTACATCTGCTAGTCGTATTAAGGTAAGGAGGCTGAATTCGTTGATCGGTGTCCAAAACCAAAGTGATCTGGCGACACGCTCTCGATATGTTGATAGGCCACCCGCAATGGTGAGTTTTGATTCTGATTCGACAAAAAGGAGCGAATCAACACGCCAAAATACTGAAACAGTGACTGATTTAGAAGCTTGTGATCCAGTGATGCAAGGTAAAGATATTGTACAAGAAGAAGTCGAGAAAGTTGACCAGAGTTTGAACAGTGCGGCTGGTGTCAGTTTAGAGTCGGAAGATTATAGTGAAGCACCAACATGTTCCCGTTATGTTGGACCTATAGTGCAAGCAGTCAGCGGAGCTTCACAAGGGAGAACTTCCAATAGTGCAACTGATGGAACACATGTCACAACAACTACAAAAATGCCAATAACACCCGATATCGCCAGTAAATCTGAAGTGAATCTTGAAAACTCGACGATTGCAGGTACTCCAAGTGTCTCAGCGGACGGTCAGCTAATGGCTATTGCTAGTAATTGTAACAACTCGAGCATAAGCAAGTTGGTGGAAGATATTTCGGTTCATATTGGTGATTCAGTGGAAGAGTCCCATTTGGAAAGATCTGATGGAAAATCTGGCTCTATAGGATCACAAGAGAAAATACCCAAATCATTTGAGCCTGCAACTGTAAAGCCCAATGGCTCAGGACATAATAATTTTGAAATATCATTAGCAAGTGAACTAAAGAGTAATGATGTCAAAGCTGTTGTAGAAGTTCAGAAGTTACCTCGAGAAATTGCTATCGTAGCGTCTGCTACTTTATCAATAGAGCCTCAATCCGATGTAATACAAGAATATGAAAAACAAGATATTTTAAGAAATCAGGAGCCAGGGTCTGTAGTAAAAAGTTCCGAAGCCTCAACATTAAAAATTCCAAAATCTTTGTTCAAAGAGCATAATCATCAGAAAAATACTGCTGAAGAGTGCAAATCAATTGCAAGACGAGAAAAACAGGATAAGGTCCTAAAGACTAAAACTTCAAAAGTTAAAGAGTCGAAAACAATTCCAAAGCCAGAGACGGCAGATAAATCTCATGCTTTTCAAAGAAACATAAACTCCGGAATAGTTGCAGATGATCTGACTAGTCTCCTGACAAATAAATTGCCAAACTCTGTAGCGGTAGAATATTTAAATAAATCAAAAACAACAAGTAATGGACAACTTTTTACGGACACATCTAAATCGTCGGAGTTTAGAAAAACTGGGAGGGGGATGACTGGTGAGGAAAATTCAATGGATGCTCTGTCAACATCTTTGATGGAAGATGAATTGTCTAACGACGAAGAAATAGAATCACCAGCATATGAACCCATTTCTCCGATTCCACCAGAAAAGAATAAGAAAACCCCAAAGAGTGGAGAACAAAATATTCTTTCACTAATCTGTACTGAAACTAGAGCAACCGTATTTGATGAAAGCATTTCTAAAAAGCAATTCTTTGACGATACATTTAATAGTAGTGCGATAGTTAAAAATTCTAAAGGCGACAGTTCAAAAGACCAAAACGACAAACACAACATTGAAGATGACAGTGTTTCTGATAAGACAACGGACGATTTAACCAATAATAGTGAACTGTCTGAAGTTCAAAAATCTGAAAACGATATCTCCAAAGACGGAAGCGAAAATCACAGCATTGAAGATCCTGCAATTGAAACTTTGACCTCTGATAGCAGTTCAAAAGATCAAGATCAAATCGATGATATTGTTTCTGATTTGACCAAGAATAGCGAGCTGCCTAAAGTTAAAATATGTGAAGACGATATTCCCAAGGACGGAAACGAAAATCACACCTTTGAGGATTCTGTAACTAATACTTTGACCTCTGAAGGCAGTTCAAAAGATCAAATCGATGTTTCTGATGACACTACTGAAGATTTGACCAATAATAACGAGCTGTTTGAAGTTAAAATCTCTGAAGACGATATTCCCAAAGACAGAAACGAAAATCACAGCATTGAAGATCCTGAAATTGAAACTTTGACCTCTGCTATTGTTTCTGATAACACAACTGAAGATTTAACAGATAATATCGAGCTGCCTGAAGTGCAAATGTCTGAAGACAATATCCCTAAAGACGGAAACGAAAAGTACAGCATTGAAGATACTGCAACTGAAACTTTGACCTCTGATGGCAGTTCAAAAGATCAAATCGATGATTCTGATAACACTACTGAAGATTTGACCGATCATATCGGGCTGCCTGAAGTTCCAATGTCTGAAGACGATATCTCCAAAGACAGAAACGAAAATCACAGCATTAAAGATCCTGCAATTGAAACTTTGACCTCTGAGGGCAGTTCAAAAGATCAAATTTATGTTTCTGTTGACACTACTGAAGATTTGACCAATAATAACGAGCTGCTTGAAGTTGAAATGTCTGAAAACGATATTCCCAAAGACAGAAACGAAAAGCACAGCATTAAAGATCCTGCAATTGAAACTTTGAATTCTGAAGGCAGTTTAAAAGATCAAATCCACGTTTCTGATAACACTACTGAAGATTTGACCAAAAATATCGAGCTGCTTGAAGTTCAAATTTTTGAAGGCAATATTTCCAAAGACGAAAAGGAAAATCAGAGCTCTGAATATTCTGTAGCTGAAACTTTGAGCTCTGAAGGCAGTTCTAAAGATAAAATTGATGATATTGTTTCAGATTTGACCAATAATAGTGAGTCTGAAGACAATATTCCCAAAGATGGAAACGAAAATCACAGCTTTGAGGATTCTGTAACTAAAACTCTGACCTCTGAAAGCAGTTCAAAAAATCAAATCGATGTTTCTGATAACACAACTGACGATTTGACCACTAAAAGTGAACTATCTGAAGCTCAAAATTCTGAAGACTATATCTCCAAAGACGGAAACGAAAATCACCGAATTGAAGATCCTGAAATTGAAACTTTGACCTCTGATATTGTTTCTGATAACACAACTGAAGATTTAACAGATAATATCGAGCTGCCTGAAGTGCAAATGTCTGAAGACAATATCCCTGAATACGGAAACGAAAAGTACAGCATTGAAGATACTGCAACTGAAACTTTGACCTCTGATGGCAGTTCTAAAGATCAGATCAATGATATTGTTAATGATAACACTACTGAAGATTTGACCGATCATATCGGGCTGCCTGAAGTTCCAATGTCTGAAGACGATATCCCCAGAGACAGAAACGAAAATCCCAGCTCTGAGGATTCTGTAACTAAATCTTTGACCTCTGAAGGCAGTTCAAAAGATCAAATCGATGTTTCTGATGACACTACTGAAGATTTGACGAATAATAACGAGCTGCTTGAAGTTAAAATGTCTGAAAACGATATTCCCAAAGACAGAAACGAAAATCACAGCATTGAAGATCCTGCAATTGAAACTTTGACCTCTGAGGGCAGCTCTAAAGATCAGATCAATGATATTGTTAATGATAACACTACTGAAGATTTGACCAATAATATCGAGCTGCCTGAAGTTCAAATATCTGAAGACGATATCCTCAAAGACAGAAGCGAAAATCAAAGCTTTGAGAATCAATCAAATAAAATGTCTGGTAATGAAAAAGAAACTGTAAATTATACGAAAGAAGCTTTGAGCCACCAAACAATTGAAGACGAACAACAAATTGAAAGTAAAATCACAGCGGATATAACTTCCAAAGATGCCAACTCCTTACAGTGGACAGGTCAGACACAAAGCTCTGTAGATCGAATCCCAACCAATGAAACAATGAAAGATTACGCTTACAAACAGAAAGATCACTGCAATGAGCACACTCCTGAAAAACCCACATGTATTGAAGAAAAATTTATTCTACAAGATCAATGTCCACTCGTTAAAGATCAGACTGTTGCTGAAAATGTATTGAACAATGGTGAACTTCGTGCTCAGGAACAACTTCTTACTGCAGTGACGACTGCATGTACAATTGATGTTCATAATCAACTCATGGATGCTCCTGAGGTCACCTCAGAAGAAATACCTGAAATCAACAAGGAGACTGAAAAATCAACCGATAATCAAAAAATTAAAGTAAAGTTATCTGAAAAGGAAACTAAACCTTTCACAGAAAGAGGTATAGAACGAGAACATAAAATAAATAAACTTACGGAAGTCACTAATACGAGAGTGAAATATTCTGATGAAGCACTGTCCGTTCAAGTTGAATTTATAACCCCAGACGAATCGCAAATAGAGGAATCTACTGAGGACGTTACTCCGGATGTTTCGAAACAATTAATTGCCACTGACTGTTTAGTCACGAAGAAAAATTTGGCAAATAGGAAATTCTCTAAAGAAATCATATCGGCTACGATTGAAGTCTCTCATGACGATTCTACACTAGAAGAATGCAGACCCGAAGAAAAGTTCATTCAGAAAATCATTCCGAAAGCAATCATTACCCCTGGCTTGGAAATGCATAAAGAAACATTTTCCGATTCCATTAAAATAACTTCGCTTTCGGAGAAATCAGCTAAAATAACTGGCTCTGCCGAATTGCAATCTGGCTCAGAAAAAGCTTCAGCACCGGCTCAGCGGCCATTACGTGAAGAACTCATATACGATAAGCAAATAGTTAGTGTCGCAAAAAGTCATGAAACTGCGAAAGAAATGAAGTCAGAATTTGACAATATCCGAACAATCAAAGAAATTACAGATACGAAAATTGTGTACACTAAAGCGACATCAGAAACTGAACCGAAAAATGAAAGGCCAGCCACATTCAAAGAATCAAATAAAAAATCAAGCGGAAATGCATTTGAAACAATTTCTATCCTTAAGTCTAATGAAAAAACATCCTTATTTAGTTCTTGCTCTAGTGAAGCAGAGCTGCTCGTTGTACTTAATCTACGAAGAACTGAAGTACCAACGGAAGATGATTCAAATTTATCTACACAGGTCCAAGTTACCACAGAAGATTTAGGGGATCCTACATTAAGTTTCGATTCAGAGACTAGCGACAATTTACCTGGTTATCCAGAGAATGGTTACCATACACCAAAAAAAAATTTCGAAGAACCGTGCTTTCACGCAGAAGATCAAGAGGTCTCAGAGATAACGTCCCAAGAAGGCGATCATCCGTACAATACATACCACGATGACTGTGGAACTCCTGTTTTGGATGAAAAAACTGGAGAAGAAATAGAATCACCTAAAAGCCCCCGCGAAATAACTTCACTAAGCATATTGAAAGAAATTTGCAATGCACCGAAAAACGAATCTTCTTTTTATCAGAATTCCTCAAGATGCTTACCGATGTCAGCACGATCGTTAGGTTTAGATAGTCCATTCTCAAGCCTAGCATTACATTCTCAGATGAAAATTAATCAGGATAATTCGAAAAGCTGTGCTATCGCAAATGACAACATTTCTACAACGCCAAAAACTTCCAAATTAGGCTTTATAGAACCATCGCCTAAACAAAAGTCAACCATCGAAACAGATTTTGAGTTTCAGGGAACTCCCAAAATGCGTTTCAAGCGACAAATGAGTCAGTGTGCTGATATCAACGAAGAATTCAACATGGGGCTCCGTGAACAACCAGTTAAGCATATGGAAATCTCTAAAGTGTACCCCGTTGAAAAGTATGGTGAACTAGTGAAGGATAACAGTGAGGTTATCCATGTAAAAGTGCCATTGCCAAACTATAGTGTTCCGCTGAATTTGGTGATGCGACCAGATAAGCACTCAACAAGTTCGAATATCAACGTCAAGTTTCCACAAACCACTACAGAGTCTGTTGAGGATACTTTTATTTTAGAGGAAGAAGATCAGAATCTTCGCTTTCCAGAATCACAACTTAAAAAGCTCGGCATTCCAAAAACAAATCATAAACCGCTTAGTAAAGAACTACATAACCCGACTTTGCCGCCGAGTTCCAAAAGTTTATTTGCTAAATCCACAGACGTACCCGAAGTATCACTCATTACCAAACAGCAAAAATCCATCGAAAATTCGCTTCAATATACTCCATTGTGTACTAAAAGTGGGGGGCGAAAAAAGAAACCAAGGCGTGTTAGAAAGCTGAAAGCACGATATAAAGCTATGGATGATGATTCATCCTCAGAATGCCACTTAACTCTTCCAATTGTAATACAAAACACAGCTTTGTCTCCAACTATATGCCACACACAAACGATCAACCAAACTTCTATTGCTGAAATTTCTTACAATTCTGAAGAGATTAAAGCCGCTACTATTCTTATCGATATGAAGTCAAATAAAGTGGATGAAAGTTTGAAAATTGAGACCGAAAAGCGGACAAAATCACGTAAGACCACTAAGAAAAAAAAACCAAAACAAGGAACTGCACAGTACGTTCGATTGACGAGAAGCACAAGTCAGCTAATGGATAAATTACCATTTAGTGATACACCAGTTTCACCTCCAGCCAATTCATCCAAATCAGTCGGTAAGAAAATATCGAGAGAAGCGAAGTGTTTCGCAAATCAGAAGAGCCCTATATCTTCATCCTGTGAATCGATTTGGCAACAGCAGAACACTCAAGAGATTCTTCGATCATATACAGCAACTTCAGTAACCTTACCTCAAAGAGTCGAACCAGATGAGCGCAAACAAATTGAGACGGAGAACCCGCTACCTTTGATGAATGCAAAAAAATCGACCACCAATTCCATTTGCTCTTCAGATAGTGATGATGCTGCAAAATTGGTAATTGACTTCGGCAACAAGAAAATTGCCCAGAAGAGTACAACAAAAAGTAAAAAAAACAAACAGAGAAAAGGTACCGGTGGCAAGAAGAAGGAGAAGAAGAAGAAGAAGATTTCAGAGAAGATCACCGAATCCTTACAGAAAGGAAAGGCGGTTATGAAGAAAGAGAATTCTTCACCAGAAGTAAAGTATGAAGAAAACATACTTCGGTCTCCAAATCCAGTATTCAAACTTACTTCTGAGGTCGATGTCTACTTTCCGGGTGCACATAGGCCGGATTTTCCTAAATATATTCATGAACGTGAAGATGTAACGATTATTCCTTCGAACCGGGTGCCTGAGCCGAAAATCTCAGATGATGAAATTGCACGGTTGTATCCAACTATTTCGCTTTCTGAAGATGCTTTATCTACGTCAAAAACTATGGGAAAGCATGGTCAAAAGGAAACACCAAGAAAAAGAAAACGTCGTGCGACCGAAAAGCAATTTTCTGATATTAACAGAATAAAAGAGCCTACAGATGTGTTAACTATATCAGTCATTGGCACCAAATTCGCTGCGAAATCCTTACCCACACCCAAATCAAGAAAAGTTGCAGAGCCCAAAAACAAATTTGGCATAGATGTTAAACTTAAACCTATTCCTTGTCAAAAAGCTGTCTTACTTGATGAGCCTACAACAGAAGTGGAATTAGCTGATCGTACACAATTGAAAACCGCTGCTAATCTTGTCGACGGCCCAGCACCGAAACCCAAAGCGATAACAAAACCGAGACTATCTTTTGGTATTGATGCTATTTTAGGTAATCGAATAGATTCTTCTCAGTTGGTCCAGGAAAAAACACATTCTGCAAAAGACCAGACAAATTCGGAGGTGCTTACGAGTACATCACCACAAACCACGATGACTAAGGAAACATGGCTGAAGAATTTATCTCTCAAAAAGACACTCAATGAAGTTGTCAAGGAACTATCTGAGGCAAAGGTAATGTTGAAGAGCCCAACTGATTCTACCTCCAGCTCCAAAATCAAAAGTGCATGCTCACTTTCTCCACCCAGTACATCAATGGTTGGCCGACTTATATCAACTGAGAAAATCTTGTTACATGACCTGAAATCTTCACAAACAACAATAGAGAAAGCAGCCAGGGTTACAAACAGAAGAAAATCACTTGTAACGTCTAAAGTAATGCCGCTGTCCAATTCAATTCCGCCTGATTCGGTTCACTCAAACAGTGAAGTAGATGTTTTGAAAATCAGGGAAAACCTTAAGCAACTACAATCAGCCAGAAATTGTAGAAAACGATTACGCCGTACAGTGAGGATTGTGAATGCTGAACCAACTGAGAATTCTGAAGATAATGAACAGGCCGAAGACAGCACGAGTCCAAAGCTACCAATTCAATCATCTGAAGCAAGACCAACTGAGATCTCTACTGAAATAGTACATCTTGATATGGATGCCTCCACTTTTTCCGAAATCAATAGATCAGAATCACCAATAAGTAAGTCTACACAACGCTTACCAGACGACTGTTCTTTGAAGAATACAAATGCCATTCACATTCCAAAAACAACAGAAGACTCCAATAAGCAGCTCAATGAAAAAGAGTCCATAGCGACAAAGAAGTCTGCAGTACATAAGCAAAAGAAGTCAGTTCAAGAAGATCGGAAGCGTTCTGACGCATTACATAGTTTGTTGGCTGTTAAATCTCGAGGTGAGTCCCAACAGCAACTCAAAGAAATATCAGAGCTAAAGGCGGCAGCAACGACTAAACAAAATAAGTCCACGGGATCTTTGTTGTACGCAGAAAATGCTAATGATCTTAAGACTCCAGTAGAAATGAAAAACCAAATTCCAGAAAAAATAGAACTCCAATCGACTGCAAATCTTTCCGAGCCTAATCAAATTAAATTGGCTGAAGTTGATTCGAAATGTCCAGACAATGCAGATATTGTTAAGGCACTGGAAGAGACCCAACAAAAGATCAATGCAGTAGTCACCGAGACGAAAACAAAGACTGCAATACATAAAGCTAAGAAAACAGTCGAAACTGTTACGCCACCAGGAGACTCCACAATACCACTCAAAGAAAATACAGAATTCAAAGCCACAACTAACTCAGTAATACCAAAACAAAAGGAACCAACCGTTGGTATTCCGAAATGTACAGATACTACAGGTCATCCTTTACAGCAATGCAAAAAGGTTAAGGTAACTACAAATCAAGCAGAACCTACAAAAAAGAAAACGGTCGATGATGCTTTAAAAATGCGATACATCGAACACAGTTTGGATGCAGTTCAGACTACAAAAGACTCCAAATTGACATTACCGACACTGAAACTATTGGCTAAACGAAAGAGAGCGGACTCCCCACCTAGTACAGAGATTATTTCGATTTCTAAAGAGATTCAATGCAAGCTGCATGAAGCCATTGAGTCTCCAGAAAAATCGAAAAAAGATTCCCAGACAACAAACCTTTCATCTGAATGCCAAGTCGCGGCGCCGTTAGCAAAACGAAGGAAATCAGAAGGAAAAGCTTTGAGAAGTACTAACGCCAAACAAGTCCAACAACAGGTCAAAGAAACATCACGGGTAAGGGTTATGCGAAGCAAATCAATCGGGGAGGAATCTAAAAGAATGGAATCTACGGTTGGGTATACATTGAAGAAAACCACACAACAACCAAAAGAGATAGATATAACAAAAAGTGATTTACATGGCCCAAAGTATCAAGAGAAATCAGTCGATGTGAAGAATGATGTAAACGAAATAAAAACCAACAACAAAGGGAATATTGAAGAAGGCATATCTTTGAAGATTAAGATCGACAAAGACAGGGCTCACATTGTTAATAAAGACGTCAAACCCAAATTAGTAATGCAAATCCGTAGAGTTTCCATTGATGAGACAAATCTTAAAATGACTTTGGAAAAGAGTTCAGAAGTATCGAAGAAACACACTAAAAAGCCTAAAAGACTACATAAGGGGTTAGCAGCTGAGAAATCAACAGAAACCAACGATATGTCAGGATGGGCAGAGCCAAGAAAAGAAGAACAAGTGGAGGTTGTGGGGCATAACAATTTGGACAAACCTATTCAATCTAAAGGCACGGCAGCAACTGTGGAAGTAGGTGCTGAAACTGTGGCAGTAATAGAGAATACAAAGGCAGTAGGTATTCCTCAACAACCTATTAATTCTATTAAGACAGCTGTTGAAAGTTCGAAAAATAAAACAGTTGTTGAAAACTCAGAACTGGTCTACTCAGCAGATGAAGTACCTGTTTCGGAATTAGTTAAAGAAGCGCAATGCAAAGGCAGTGAATTATCGCCTGTATTGATAACTACATCAGAAGCACCAAAGTCAAACCTGGTGGATCCTAATTCACATAAGTCTACTGAATCAATAGCTGTTCTAAGTTTGGAAAAAGAAGTAACCAAAGGTGATTTGGATATAACACAATCTGTAGTTACAACAACGATGCCAGACAATGAGGAGAACACTAATGAATTGAATCTATCTCAAATAGGTCGTGAAGCAGAGTCTGTAGATCTGAAGTCTGACTCTCAAACAAATAATTTTGAATCAAATCTCAACGATGCGCCATCTAAAGATGAATCATTAAAAGCTATTCAGCCGACTCATGTAACTTGTGCTATGGATAATGATCAAGATTCAAAGACAAAAGACGTAATCCAAAAATCTGTTCAGGCTTATGAAAAAGGCGCTAATCGATTGAACCTATCTTGTCCCAAGAGCCGACAAAAATCCATAATCTCTATCAGGAGAAAGAGACCCGTAATTTTGCTTAAGAAATTGAGGTACAAGCTTCTTTCTTCAGACTTAGCCGAAGTTGATATATTAGTTACTGAAGGCTCGAAAACACCTACCAAGGTACTAGATATACCGATAGAAAAGAAAATGCCATTATTAAAAACTGCTTCAGCACAACCCAAACGCAAAAGGGTTTCCTTAGATTGTCATCGCAGGTCCATAATTTCCCCCAGTTCATTGCGTACTCGCAGTGTGAGTGAAAACGTCATATACAATGAAACGTCATTCAAAAAAATAAGGTTAACTTCTCCAATTGCAGAAGAGACTATCATTGCAATCGATGAAAATACAAAAGCATCTGAGGAAACTGAATGTCCAAAGTCAGTTTCAATTAAAGTTGAGGTCAATCAGAAGGATGAAAATCAGAGATTTGACGAACAGCTGGAGTTATCGATTCACAATATTCTTGGCGATCAGTTATTGAAAACAAATAGTAATGGTTCATCCGTTACTATGCCGGAAATCCTTTTAACCAATCGACCACAAGGATTTGACAGTGTTCCCGATAACATTTTTGCTGGAAATACTAGCGACACCGGCGATACCAGCGATACAGTTGAAACGAAATCTTATCCACTTGAAACCACTCCAAAACAAGGCAATCATCAAATGATGGAATCTGAAATTGAAGCGCAGAATTTTAAGCTCGATCCAGACGACAATAATGGCGATCTTAAGGAACTTCCACTTAAAAAATCAAATTCCGAACGAGAAACTGAGGAATCTGAAAATTCGGTAAACTTAGTGAATGGCTACGATGCCGATGGTAGTTCCACAGAACTAGAATTTTTTCCATTTGGAATGGCAAATATAACAGACCTCAATTTACCTGATTTTGTAGTACCAAGTGAAGACTTATCCGAGGTCTTAATGCTGAATGAGCTAACACCTATGGAACAGAGTGACTGCATGATATCCGGAAAGCGAGAACACCAAAAGTTTGATGAAGACATGTTTGGTTTTCTGGGACCACATTGTTTAGAATCAGAGATAGACTCTATGACCTTAGATAACGCGTATGAAGTTTCGCGTAAAATGCCGAAGCGAAATGACCTTGCTGAAACGTTGACCGCCTCTAATAATGAAGTGTCACCTGACATTGAGCTTTATTTAGGGCTATTTTCATATCCTGATTTGGAAGGTAATCAAAGGCGCGAAATATGCTCTTCAAAGGTGGAAGACCATAACCTGGGAACAACATCAACGCCAGTGAAAATAAATGATGCTGCAAAAGGTATTTTATATGATTCTGAACCCCGACCAGACGACGGGAAGGATGATTCAGTAATGAAAAAACCAAACGATGTACAATTGTCAACTGATGATCCTCCAATCAATGTATCAGGGCAAAATGCTATTAACTACTTTGTCCCTGCAGTTGAGGTATCAACAGAAGTTGGATTCGAAACATTCGAAGAGCTTATGGCTAATAGTAGTACCCGTTACTTCCCGTCTCCTGATTTGGCAAATAGTAGTAACCCGAACCCGTCAACTATTACAGGTGAGATAAATCAAGTAAATGAAACAACGACATCGCTTCCAATAGTTGGGAACGAGTTGGCATTAGCTTTTAATCTAGACAGTGAGAATGCTAGAGAATCTAAACAAAACGAAAAAACAAAAGTGGAGAGTGGCTCTGGTTTGGAAACGTTATGCCAAGAAGACAAGTCAATGCCGGTGCCAATAATGGTAGACAATGGTATAAACAAACAGCCTAATGCGGTTGATCAAATGGAAAACCACGACAAAAAAGTCGAAACAAGTTATTCGCCCAGCAAAACTACCACCGACAAATTCAAATGGAGTAGAGCGAAACTTCTAGCCCCGAATCCTTCTAAACTAAAAGATTTGAGTTCACCTCTTAGATTAAAAACGAAAAAGTCCAGTTCAAAGAATATCATATCAAATATTGACGTTCAAACGAAATTAAACGTGACCCAACCTATGCAAAATGTAACCCCGCTAGTAGCATTTAATTTAGAAATTGCTCCTAATGTATCTGATACAATATTAGATTCTTCTGTTAAAACTGTTAAGGAAAATCTGTCTTCGAGCAAGGAATATAATCCAACTATAGAAAATTTATCATTTCCGGCAAACTTGGAATCAATAGAAGAGGTTCAGCTGAGAGTCGCTTTAACAAAACTGCCTGATTTAGGCGAAATTGTCGACTCGGGGTATGATGTAGAAAGTGACGTATCACCTGAGCCTGAACCACCGAGCAAAAAAAAACGAATTGCCAAACTGTCAACAAATGATCTATTCGATCAGCTCAAACGAGAGTCGCCTGTTAACACAATTAAGCGAAAGCCCAAACCTGTCCTGAAACAAGCATCATCGTTTGACACAGATGATAATTCTTCAAGAGATTCAGCATTGGGTCTTCTGACTATATCCGAATCGCCTGATGTACCAGATACAGAGGTTGTTTTACCAACTAGATTTCTTCCATCGATGTCACCTGTACTTTATCCCTCAATGCCGTTAATCACAACTCCACCTAGAGGAGAAACTACACCTGAAATAACCAATAAAAATAATTCAGTGTCGTTAATTAAAACTTTACCTAAACAGGAAAGTTCACCTCAAATAATCTATACAACTTCTTCACCTAAAGAAGAAACTTTACCGGAAATAATTCATACAAGTAAGACGATTTTTGAATCACCGGACAAGTTCCCTCAAAATGTTATTGATAATACAAAAACGTTGCCAATAAAACCGACACCGATACCGCACGTTCCAGCGGCTATAAAACGTGACATAATAAGTAAAACTCCCCTTTCAAATTTGGATCTGAAACGTTCGCGTGCGAGTAGTGATCTAAAGAAAGAACAAGGACCATCACCTAAATCTTCGACTGGTGATACCATCGGAAAGTCATCACCTTCCAAATGTGTTACATTGCTCCCGCCCACAGTTCGCTTGAATGGTCCAAATTTGGTATCTGTGCCACCATTCAAACCCACAAAAGTTCACTGTACAGCAAAATGTGTAACCCCAATACAAGTTCCGGAGACGGTTTCCCCTAAGGCCCAAGTAAAATCGTTAACTCCAAGAGTGTCTTTTTCACCTTTGGTTACGAAAATACCAGAAGTAGATCCCTTGACAATAAAAAAAAGACCCTCATCATCCAGATCGAATTCCGGCTCACCCTTACAAGTCCAAAAACCGCTGAAATCTATACTGATACCACAATCTAAACTTGCACCGAAAAGTTCACGTATCAATTCACCTTCGCCGAAAAATAAACCAGTAAAACCATCGACAGCCAATTCAGTATCTTCACTAATCGCTGAGATTGATGCCAATAAACATAAGGAACCACTTAGACAAAACAAGAAAGAACTAGATGATCTTACAAAAAAACAACATGCTGCTCGTGACCACGACCGTGGACTTTCCACTAAATCAAGATCGCACTCAGAGCGTCAACCTATTGAAATTGATAATCATCATAGACCAGCTGCTATACATTGTTCTCAACGCGAATCTAAGGATCACCGTCGAACTTATGTGAATAAGTTTGGGGAACTAATAAGTAAAATCGACAGTAGAGAATCCACACATAGAACAAGTCGAGTAGCAAAAACACTACCATCTTGGGATGCAAGACCCGCTAGTACTGAGGAGATTATAGCAGCTTTAAAATTGAAGTCCGTACGTAATTAAGGAATTCAGTTGAGAAGATAGGTGTTCAAATAATATTGCTTGTAAGTCATATTCTGGGGCGAAGATACGAATTTAAAGCGTATGAAACTTTTTATCGCCCTCCCTAACGACAAAATGACTAGTCAACCCCTTTCAAAATGCTTTGGATGCCTTGGACCTAAGATGCCCTAGTTAAGGTGATTTTGTTGCATTTGCTGGCATCGTGGCTTCTGTAGACATGTTTTAATGTGCTTGTCTAATTTCCATATTATATTTTCATTTAATTTTCTTTTTTTTTCATTTTCTTCGATTCGTCTTCAGCATGGCCAACGCTCAACGCTTCCAACTAACAATTTATTCCATGGTATCTTGATTCCAGGGACCAAGCATTGTTTTCGTTTCTACCGATTGATTTTCAATAAGATTTAGATCTCTGCTTCCATCTGCTGGGTTTTACTATTTGATAGCCAGTATTCAAACTATTTCCATTTTCTTTGCGAAACAATCTTGCATTTACGCAGGACTTTGTCCAAGTATATCAACTATTTGCATCAAGAATGAACCTACGCAAACAGGGCCCTCATCACGTAAGACAGTCATCATCGTTTTCGATATCGTTAACGATAGCGATGCTTCACGTTGACATAACAATCCTCTCTCGTCCAATCGACCGATCGATTCATTATGAATAAAAAGTGAATACGTTATGAATTCAGGTTTTGTGCAATGAATTCTTCTGAATACACTGAAATTCTTCTGAATTTCCTGAATTCACATCGGAATTCACTATTGATTAAAAAAAGTGAATCCACGTGAATCACTTTGAATTCACCTTGAATTCCCGTGAATTCACTTTGAATTCATATAGAAAGTTCCTTGAATACAAAGAGAGAGAACTCCTCTCAAAGACAGAAAACTTGCACAAAAGTAAACAAACGCTTTTCAAACAACACTTGGTCAAACCTATCAAATTGCTTTTGTTTTCCACTAACAATGAAGATTATGACATTTCACAAACTGTCAGATGGCTGGTTTGACAGAGTTGGCTCGGCCCACCCCGAGGAATTGGTCTGCAGATAATTCATCGCAAAGAGAGAGCCAAATGAGAGTAAAAAAAATTGAGAGCCATGAAACTGTCAGATTCTATGTAGTTTACGTAGAACTTTCGAAAACTAGCATGTTACCAAACAGACCTATTAATTATAAAATAAATAGGTCTGTTCAGTAACTCTGTGCTGGACAGAAAAATACAGGTTTTGGTGTTCAGTAAAAAAAAGTTTCTGTCTGAGACTCATCTTTTTTGTGCTCAGTAACTCTGTGCTGGGCAACTTTTCTGTATCTACTTTTGAGGTAGAACAGAATCGTGAGAAATGTCAAAATCAGCTGTAGTTGAATTTGGCTGTATTGTTTTGCTGACTTGATCTGACTTTTGCCCACAAATCTGTGCTGTTCTGATCTGCGTTTTTTTTTACTGAACAGACCTAATATGAAATATGAAAATGCCGCCATAACCACAAATGTCAAATTATGACTTCATCCGCAAATGTCAAATCGCTTATAAGTGTTGTTTTCTGTGTCTCTCAAATTTGAAAAAACGAGGGTGATGGTATGGACGACGCGAAACTGGTAGTGTTTCGTGAAGCATCGTTTCGTTGGCGTCATTTGGTGCTGTCGTGTGGTCGCCAATCGTCGGTGAAATTACGTGATGAGGGCCCAGGAGAGAAATCAAATCGATCGTTTAAAGCAAACGCTTCATAGGTCATATTTATCTGATCCAATGACTTGATTTTATATTTGGCAAATATTTATTTTATATGTTCTCGTAGCTTACTTTTGACATATAATCTGACATTTTGTCCTGAATTTTCTACAACTACATCCGTAATCATTTAATTTAATTCAGCTTAACACAAGCTACCTAATACAAACAGCCCCATATATCATCATCAGTTCAATCTTATTTTCAATTGCCTTTAAAATAGTTACATATGCATTTTTTCTTGCCATGTGACATCGACGGCAAACTTGTTTTGGATTATCCTAATCAAATTTACCCTGATTTATTGGTTAAATCACAGTAAATATATGAAATAAAAAAAAAAGAACAGCATAATGACCGCAAGTCCCCCCTTCTGTTCAAAATGGTTGTTCATTTGCTTTTTATATAGACACTACAATGTTTAATATGAAAACAAATAAAATATACACTATAGGTAGGTACATAAATAAACGTACCTTAATAACAATTTACATTCTTTTGAAACGCTTAACCACTTTCTTCGACTTACTATTAACATGTGACAAGGACTAGGACTAAGATACATTTAAATTTTTTGTTCCGATAAATAATACTAGCCGTGTTTTTCGAAACGTAGCTAGCCAGTAGTTGCTAGCTAGTCAAATTTCACACGAACAAATACAACAAGCAGCTGGCTACAACTCTTGATTTTATCCCCAGCCAAGAGCAGCTGGCTAGGTTTTTTGAGATAGCTCAAGGGGCAAGGTGGCGCTGAAAGCGATTTTTAGAAAATTTGACAAACTGCCGTGTACGAAAATTATATCATTTCAATTACTAAATGATGTTTCACAAACATAATTAACTATATTATGATTTCATATCACTTTTTGTAAATTATCCATTGAATAAATTACCGAAATTAATTGTTTTCACAACAACAGTTCACACTTAACAGTTGCTTTCATATGACCGAAATCACACATCAACTCAGAGGTGAGTAAGCTGGGTTCGGCTGGCTGGGAATCGTTTTAATGAACGACTGGCTAGCTACGTTTCAAAAAAAAAACACGGCTATTAATGAATAAATCATTAAACAAGTATAACAATATGCAAACAAACAGTACATTAATATATTATGTACGTACATGTTACACTGTTAAAGACTTTAGAACTGCTTCATAGTTTAATGATTTCGAAACTAAGAATAATGTAATTAAGTAATTATTTTTCAAAAAAGCAGACAGAAAAACAATCTAAATATTATTCATAACATTATTTATATTAAGTAGGTATGTGATACATATATACTAGATACATACATATAACATATAAAACATAAATATTTACGTGAGATACTTTTTATTTCATTTAAATCTCGATAATTAAAGATATGAAATATATAATTAGACATAATTAGAATAAGTGCTGTATGTATGTTTGTCATAAATGTTTAAAATAAAAAATAGTATTTATTTCTACGACGAAGTGTTTTATATTTATTTTTGAAGTACACCTTTTTTTTTTGTTGAGGGGGCCACAATTTTCGAGCGTTATGAAAATTCCAATCGCATGAGGGGAGTAGCTAGGTACGTGGTATGGGAACCTGTAGAGGAAAAACTACTCAACCGATTTCAGCAAATAGAGTGTCGTTGGATAAGTCTTGACCCGGAGATTGTCTTAAGGCTGAACCAGGATAAACAGAATAGTAAGGTATGCCAACTGAACACTCAATCCGCCATTTTCTTTAGATGCTGACATAACATTATACCGATATCTGAAAAGGACAATTGTGTTTTTGTGTATTTTTTTTCGGATATAAATTGTGTTTTTTGTACAAATTCTGTATAAATTCAGCAGTAATAATGCCATAAAAAGATGTATGCCCCTGTTTGTCCCTTGAAAAAATTGGATCAGCAAATGCCCCGGAATGTTCTGATTTTATAAAAGTCGTTAATGTCTGGTTCAACGTATTTAATTCAAAAAGTGCAGGAGGGAGCACGGAGGTTGTGTGTTATGTTTTCAAAGCGTTTTCCTCAACACATTTTGTGTGTAGCCACGGGGAACTTTTCAATGCCTATTATGCCATTGACCGTGTAGCCACCGTCTAAGGGAGGCCTGCACTATCACCCAATACCACTAGATTTAAAATATTACGTTCTTGTATACTAGGTAAGATAATGTCGCAAATTCATAGTCAGATAAAGCCGACAATAAAAGATTTTTATTCACCCACATAACCTAAAATATTTTTTTTGCTATTCATAGTCACCTTATACTCGTAGTCGACTTTAAACATATAGCCGGTTCGAAATTTAAAATGAGACAAACGTCACTTTTGAAGACCTTGCATCAAAAGGTGGGCAAGTCCAAATTTAACTTTTTGTGGGAAATAAAAGAAAAAACTTTGAAAAATTAATTATTACACGAATGTTTTAAAATGCTATTAAAAAGTTTGCATATTTTCACATTGTTAATCAAGTTTTAAGTTAAATAAACATTATTAGTAATTACTGCGATTTTTTAATGTTTGGATCTGCCCCTCATTTGCACCTAAAAGTAATAAATTTGCTCCCAGATTTTGATTTATAAATAATAAAACACATAAAAGTTATTTATTTAGTATATTCCGAACTATCAAACAATACTTGGATATTCAAACAATAAATAAAAAAAAAAAAAAAAACAGATCATGCATTGAGAAAATTAAAGGGCATTTCCGGACCTGCCGCCTTTTTGTACTAAACGCACTAAAGTGGCAGATACATATTTTGCTACAACCCGATTATTTTTAGTCGCAACTACATCGGTTGTGTAGCAAAAGATTGATTTTTTTTTGTTTAAATTGTTAGTGAAAAAAACGTTAGGCTAAAAATATGGACTTTCCCCCCCTTTTGATGCAAGGTCTTCAAATATAGTCGGCTCTTAACTTCTCATATAATATTTTAACGTTTGGGTTTGTTCGGTACCAAAGTCGATACTAACTAATACACAGGCAAAAATGTGTTTATGAATAACGAAAAGTTATAGCCGCCTTTTTTATTTAGTGCCAGATGTAACTGTAGTCGGCTATAGGCACTGACAATGAATTTGCGCCAATGTATCCCACAGCAAGTAACTCATTTGAAACTCCACCAGAGGAAGAACAAAATGAAGTACATATATCATTGTTGGAGTTTGAGAAGTTAAAAAAAAGATTCTCTTCAAAACATTGCCGTATATATTTAAAAAAAAAAGTGCATAACTACATCGACTCCTCTTCCAGTAGCTACACTTCGGTTCATGAGCTATCCGAAGGTGGGTTTAAGAGTCTTAACCAGCAGTTTCTGGAAGAGATAAAAGCACTTGAAAGTATTTTAATATTTTTCAATAAAGAATGCATACTTTTGCTTATAGCCGACTATAGTTACAGCTGGCACTAGACAAAAAAACCGGCTATAACTTTTCGTTATTCATAAACACATTTTTGCCTGTGTATTAGTTAGTATCGACTTTGGTATGTTTTTGTAAAGCGTTTTGAACGAACAAACCCCAACGTCAAAATATTATATGAAGAGCCGACTATAATTATTTAAAGTGACGTCTGGCTCATTTTAAATTTTGAGCTGGCTGTATGTTTAAAGTCGACTATAAGGTGACTATGAAGTGCGAAAAGTATATTTTAGGCTATGTAGGTGAATAAATTCTCTTATTGTCGGCTTTATCTGACTATGAATTTGCGCCATTATATTTTACTTTAAGCTTGGGTGATTTTTATAGCAACGGTCTCAGAAACTGCAGAACATATTCAGCCTTATTGTGAGTTTCACCCGAACAGCATTCCGCCCGAAAATCACTTTCCCCCTATTGTGAGTTTCGCCCGAAACTTGATTCGGGCGAAATAAAACACTATGACAGCTGAATTTTTCCCTTGTTTTTAGTAGGCGAAAAAGAGAACAACAAGTCGGAAATGGTAATTTGTTTGTTTATTTTAATGCAAGAATAGTAGAAATTCTAGTAGAAATTGATATTTTTTGAATCTGAACAAAACAAAGACACATTTAATTTAGGTGAAACTCACAATAGCTTTTAAAATTCCGGGCGAAAAAAAATATTTCGGGTGAAACTCACAATAAGGCTGATTTTCAAAACAAAGCAAAGAATGGAAGATTCTCCAACATAATACAAAAATCTTGTTCATTACATAAAACAGAAGAACTATCAACTCCTTTTTTGTGGCTAACAAAAAATGCATTTAGTTTTGACATTTAAGTAGATTGTAGTAACATTGAAAGTTGGAGGCGTAAAATATTATTTTTAAAATGTTATATCCACTTTGGATATGGGGAGAAATGGGGAGGATTTTTTTTTTGGTGAGCGATCTTGTGAAGCCTTTATTCATTGTTGGGGAGGTATTTTTTGAGTGCTTTGGTGGAATTGGTTTTGGATTGATGGAGGACTAGTGAATATTGTATTGTCTCCAGTCTTCTTCTTTTTTGTGTTGCCAGTGAGAATTTACTAGTTTAACAACATCTTTTTTTAAAGTTGATATTTTGATATTCTTTGACTCGAGTTTGTAGAAGTAGCTGATCTGCCAGTTCATTGCCCCTAATCCTGATGTGTCCTGGAATCCAAAAAAGTTTCAAATTCTTACCTCGTTTTATAATCTTGTCGCGAATTTGATTGAAAACGGGTGGGAGGTTTTTTTTTTATATTTTTACTGCTGTAAGTGTTGTAAGACTGTCCGAGAAGATTATGGTTTTCTTTGTACTTTTCGCAACTCTTTCTGTAGGTCTAAATATCGCTATTGCAGAGAAGATTGAAATATAAGGTGGAATCTTTTTGGCGGTTACCAGATATCTATCAGAATTTACTTTATCAAAGCTCGTGCCTTCTTCGTTCTTGGAGCTGTGTATAAAGAATTTCACAGCGGTTATTGAAGTAGGTGTTCATCAGTTCGTGGAGAAGTTGAATATAAATTGCATTTGCGGTTGTCTCTTTTCTGTACTTGGAGAGATTGATGTTAATTTCATCCAGAGGGAGAAGCCGAGGTAGGTGCTCATCGAAGGGAACTTCTTTCACAACAGAATCGAGACCAATGTTATTATCAAAATTCAAGGCATTGTAAAGGGCTGACGATATGTGCGGTATTTCGTTCCTTTTTAAGATTTTCACTGCGTCAGCTAGAATAGGAGATCTGAACGATACACAAACTTATATCAAAATAAAATTACTCTTTAAGAAACACTTTATTCGTCACAAGCACAACTATTGTAGGCATTCGTAGTCGTTCGATAAAACAATGCCACTACTAAACCATCCTACGGATTTATTGCTTACGGATTTATTGCTTACAACCGGTACCTAGTGAACCGCCGACCTGTTAAGACGTGCTTTAAACTCGCTCCGCGAATTTTTCATTTCATTTCCATTTCTATAAATTCGCTTATTACTGCTGTGCAATAAATAATTGACCTCCTTCTGTCGCCAAATTTATTTTACCTACATTCAAATATATCGCTGACGCGCTCTTACATCATCGACTCACAAACTGTTTATAAAGTGCAATTTATAAAAATGGAGCAAGTGTGCGGTAATACCAACTGTGCTGTTGTCGTCAGAAATTCTGAAAAGATAGCGTGCAACGGAATCTGCGGTAAATCATTCCACGCGCTTTGTACTGGAATAACCAAAAAATCAGCTATCTTCATTAAAGAATTCTCGAACTTCTTGTTTTTCTGCGACGAGTGCCGGAATATTACAATGTCACACATCCTCCTCGCGATACAGTGCCACAATGATTCGTCCAGTTCAGAGTTTACTGTTATTAAATCCGCATCGAAACAAATCTTGGCTCAACTTTCTAAACTGGATGAGCTTACCAAATGCGTGGACGATCTCAGCAATTCGGTCGACCGCGTTACTGAAGTTTGCAAATCCAAGTTTAAAAATCTCGAGAAACTCTTCTCAATGCTCAGTGAATCCAACACAAAAAAAAACAAAGACACTCTTACCAAAACATTTCTGAGCTCCGAGATGTCAAAAATAACGTGCTCCGCTGCTAGTACAAACCCCCAATTCGATGAGTTAAAGCTATATCTGACCCAAGTGTTAGAAAAAGATAAGACACTCATCAACGAGTCGCTATTAACCCAAATTACCTCAATCAACTCTCTCGCTACCAAAACGGCTGAGTCCCGGGATTGCCAAGAAGAAATATATAAATTAAAATTAGCATGTTGCAGAATTTGGTTCAAATCAGTCAACCAAGATATAATCCGTTAAATGAAGTATTTTAAACTTATGGTCGCTTATTGAAATTACACATCACGCGATATCGATGAAAAACAAAAAAATACGCACATCAAGCTACAAACAAAATACCAAGTATGCACCCACACATCTTTACATGTATACGATCTACATGGGTCAATATATATACGAAATCCACCGTACCAACGAACGTGCCGGATATTTTCTATGTTTTTTTATGCTATGCGAGCTGATGACGGAGTAGACAGAGGGAAGGAGAAAAAAAGAGTTTTTTTTTTTAAGCAGATTGCATTTTCATTGTACAAGTTCTTCCCATATGAGTGCGACATCTGTATATTTATTGTCTGTACTTCAAGTTTACCTGAAGAAGAAAGTAATAAAGAATCCAATTGTGTGCAAAGCGCTGTTCACATTAACGAAATGCATGCAAGTCAACTTAAAACCTGCCAATCGGTCTTATTGCAATGTGGGAATGGAATATGGACAAAAATGTTTCAAGTATTGCAGAGAAAAGTTAAAGTGTCCATAATACCTTACATGCATGACATAATGGCGGTTTTGGGTGGTTTATCTAGCTTCAGTTCTTCTATTTTAAGTTTGGGAACTAGTTAAAATAGATTACAGAAGGAAACAACAACAATTCCGCGAACTGTGTTTTTGATTCATTTAAAATTTTTCATGTGTGTTTTGTATCTAAGCTACCCTTTGGGACTTAAGGAGGATGCAACTGAGCAATTTACGGAGGACTTGATGTCAATAGCTTTATGGTCGCGAAATAACAGATTATTGTTAAATTCAAGCAAGAGTCTGTATCTACTTTTGAGGTAGAACAGAATCGTGAGAAATGTCAAAATCAGCTGTAGTTGAATTTGGCTGTATTGTTTTGCTGACTTGATCTGACTTTTGCCCACAAATCTGTGCTGTTCTGATCTGCGTTTTTTTTTACTGAACAGACCTAATATGAAATATGAAAATGCCGCCATAACCACAAATGTCAAATTATGACTTCATCCGCAAATGTCAAATCGCTTATAAGTGTTGTTTTCTGTGTCTCTCAAATTTGAAAAAACGAGGGTGATGGTATGGACGACGCGAAACTGGTAGTGTTTCGTGAAGCATCGTTTCGTTGGCGTCATTTGGTGCTGTCGTGTGGTCGCCAATCGTCGGTGAAATTACGTGATGAGGGCCCAGGAGAGAAATCAAATCGATCGTTTAAAGCAAACGCTTCATAGGTCATATTTATCTGATCCAATGACTTGATTTTATATTTGGCAAATATTTATTTTATATGTTCTCGTAGCTTACTTTTGACATATAATCTGACATTTTGTCCTGAATTTTCTACAACTACATCCGTAATCATTTAATTTAATTCAGCTTAACACAAGCTACCTAATACAAACAGCCCCATATATCATCATCAGTTCAATCTTATTTTCAATTGCCTTTAAAATAGTTACATATGCATTTTTTCTTGCCATGTGACATCGACGGCAAACTTGTTTTGGATTATCCTAATCAAATTTACCCTGATTTATTGGTTAAATCACAGTAAATATATGAAAAAAAAAAAAAAAGAACAGCATAATGACCGCAAGTCCCCCCTTCTGTTCAAAATGGTTGTTCATTTGCTTTTTATATAGACACTACAATGTTTAATATGAAAACAAATAAAATATACACTATAGGTAGGTACATAAATAAACGTACCTTAATAACAATTTACATTCTTTTGAAACGCTTAACCACTTTCTTCGACTTACTATTAACATGTGACAAGGACTAGGACTAAGATACATTTAAATTTTTTGTTCCGATAAATAATACTAGCCGTGTTTTTCGAAACGTAGCTAGCCAGTAGTTGCTAGCTAGTCAAATTTCACACGAACAAATACAACAAGCAGCTGGCTACAACTCTTGATTTTATCCCCAGCCAAGAGCAGCTGGCTAGGTTTTTTGAGATAGCTCAAGGGGCAAGGTGGCGCTGAAAGCGATTTTTAGAAAATTTGACAAACTGCCGTGTACGAAAATTATATCATTTCAATTACTAAATGATGTTTCACAAACATAATTAACTATATTATGATTTCATATCACTTTTTGTAAATTATCCATTGAATAAATTACCGAAATTAATTGTTTTCACAACAACAGTTCACACTTAACAGTTGCTTTCATATGACCGAAATCACACATCAACTCAGAGGTGAGTAAGCTGGGTTCGGCTGGCTGGGAATCGTTTTAATGAACGACTGGCTAGCTACGTTTCAAAAAAAAAACACGGCTATTAATGAATAAATCATTAAACAAGTATAATAATATGCAAACAAACAGTACATTAATATATTATGTACGTACATGTTACACTGTTAAAGACTTTAGAACTGCTTCATAGTTTAATGATTTCGAAACTAAGAATAATGTAATTAAGTAATTATTTTTCAAAAAAGCAGACAGAAAAACAATCTAAATATTATTCATAACATTATTTATATTAAGTAGGTATGTGATACATATATACTAGATACATACATATAACATATAAAACATAAATATTTACGTGAGATACTTTTTATTTCATTTAAATCTCGATAATTAAAGATATGAAATATATAATTAGACATAATTAGAATAAGTGCTGTATGTATGTTTGTCATAAATGTTTAAAATAAAAAATAGTATTTATTTCTATGACGAAGTGTTTTATATTTATTTTTGAAGTACACCTTTTTTTTTTGTTGAGGGGGCCACAATTTTCGAGCGTTATGAAAATTCCAATCGCATGAGGGGAGTAGCTAGGTACGTGGTATGGGAACCTGTAGAGGAGAAACTACTCAACCGATTTCAGCAAATAGAGTGTCGTTGGATAAGTCTTGACCCGGAGATTGTCTTAAGGCTGAACCAGGATAAACAGAATAGTAAGGTATGCCAACTGAACACTCAATCCGCCATTTTCTTTAGATGCTGACATAACATTATACCGATATCTGAAAAGGACAGTTGTGTTTTTGTGTATTTTTTTTCGGATATAAATTGTGTTTTTTGTACAAATTCTGTATAAATTCAGCAGTAATAATGCCATAAAAAGATGTATGCCCCTGTTTGTCCCTTGAAAAAATTGGATCAGCAAATGCCCCGGAATGTTCTGATTTTATAAAAGTCGTTAATGTCTGGTTCAACGTATTTAATTCAAAAAGTGCAGGAGGGAGCACGGAGGTTGTGTGTTATGTTTTCAAAGCGTTTTCCTCAACACATTTTGTGTGTAGCCACGGGGAACTTTTCAATGCCTATTATGCCATTGACCGTGTAGCCACCGTCTAAGGGAGGCCTGCACTATCACCCAATACCACTAGATTTAAAATATTACGTTCTTGTATACTAGGTAAGATAATGTCGCAAATTCATAGTCAGATAAAGCCGACAATAAAAGATTTTTATTCACCCACATAACCTAAAATATTTTTTTTGCTATTCATAGTCACCTTATACTCGTAGTCGACTTTAAACATATAGCCGGTTCGAAATTTAAAATGAGACAAACGTCACTTTTGAAGACCTTGCATCAAAAGGTGGGCAAGTCCAAATTTAACTTTTTGTGGGAAATAAAAAAAAAAACCTTGAAAAATTAATTATTACACGAATGTTTTAAAATGCTATTAAAAAGTTTGCATATTTTCACATTGTTAATCAAGTTTTAAGTTAAATAAACATTATTAGTAATTAATGCGATTTTTTAATGTTTGGATCTGCCCCTCATTTGCACCTAAAAGTAATAAATTTGCTCCCAGATTTTGATTTATAAATAATAAAACACATAAAAGTTATTTATTTAGTATATTCCGAACTATCAAACAATACTTGGATATTCAAACAATAAATAAAAAAAAAAAAAAAAACAGATCATGCATTGAGAAAATTAAAGGGCATTTCCGGACCTGCCGCCTTTTTGTACTAAACGCACTAAAGTGGCAGATACATATTTTGCTACAACCCGCTTATTTTTAGTCGCAACTACATCGGTTGTGTAGCAAAAGATTGATTTTTTTTTGTTTAAATTGTTAGTGAAAAAAACGTTAGGCTAAAAATATGGACTTTCCCCCCCTTTTGATGCAAGGTCTTCAAATATAGTCGGCTCTTAACTTCTCATATAATATTTTAACGTTTGGGTTTGTTCGGTACCAAAGTCGATACTGACTAATACACAGGCAAAAATGTGTTTATGAATAACGAAAAGTTATAGCCGCCTTTTTTATTTAGTGCCAGATGTAACTGTAGTCGGCTATAGGCACTGACAATGAATTTGCGCCAATGTATCCCACAGCAAGTAACTCATTTGAAACTCCACCAGAGGAAGAACAAAATGAAGTACATATATCATTGTTGGAGTTTGAGAAGTTAAAAAAAAGATTCTCTTCAAAACATTGCCGTATATATTTAAAAAAAAAAGTGCATAACTACATCGACTCCTCTTCCAGTAGCTACACTTCGGTTCATGAGCTATCCGAAGGTGGGTTTAAGAGTCTTAACCAGCAGTTTCTGGAAGAGATAAAAGCACTTGAAAGTATTTTAATATTTTTCAATAAAAAATGCATACTTTTGCCTATAGCCGACTATAGTTACAGCTGGCACTAGACAAAAAAACCGGCTATAACTTTTCGTTATTCATAAACACATTTTTGCCTGTGTATTAGTTAGTATCGACTTTGGTATGTTTTTGTAAAGCGTTTTGAACGAACAAACCCCAACGTCAAAATATTATATGAAGAGCCGACTATAATTATTTAAAGTGACGTCTGGCTCATTTTAAATTTTGAGCTGGCTGTATGTTTAAAGTCGACTATAAGGTGACTATGAAGTGCGAAAAGTATATTTTAGGCTATGTAGGTGAATAAATTCTCTTATTGTCGGCTTTATCTGACTATGAATTTGCGCCATTATATTTTACTTTAAGCTTGGGTGATTTTTATAGCAACGGTCTCAGAAACTGCAGAACATATTCAGCCTTATTGTGAGTTTCACCCGAACAGCATTCCGCCCGAAAATCACTTTCCCCCTATTGTGAGTTTCGCCCGAAACTTGATTCGGGCGAAATAAAACACTATGACAGCTGAATTTTTCCCTTGTTTTTAGTAGGCGAAAAAGAGAACAACAAGTCGGAAATGGTAATTTGTTTGTTTATTTTAATGCAAGAATAGTAGAAATTCTAGTAGAAATTGATATTTTTTGAATCTGAACAAAACAAAGACACATTTAATTTAGGTGAAACTCACAATAGCTTTTAAAATTCCGGGCGAAAAAAAATATTTCGGGTGAAACTCACAATAAGGCTGATTTTCAAAACAAAGCAAAGAATGGAAGATTCTCCAACATAATACAAAAATCTTGTTCATTACATAAAACAGAAGAACTATCAACTCCTTTTTTGTGGCTAACAAAAAATGCATTTAGTTTTGACATTTAAGTAGATTGTAGTAACATTGAAAGTTGGAGGCGTAAAATATTATTTTTAAAATGTTATATCCACTTTGGATATGGGGAGAAATGGGGAGGATTTTTTTTTTGGTGAGCGATCTTGTGAAGCCTTTATTCATTGTTGGGGAGGTATTTTTTGAGTGCTTTGGTGGAATTGGTTTTGGATTGATGGAGGACTAGTGAATATTGTATTGTCTCCAGTCTTCTTCTTTTTTGTGTTGCCAGTGAGAATTTACTAGTTTAACAACATCTTTTTTTAAAGTCGATATTTTGATATTCTTTGACTCGAGTTTGTAGAAGTAGCTGATCTGCCAGTTCATTGCCCCTAATCCTGATGTGTCCTGGAATCCAAAAAAGTTTCAAATTCTTACCTCGTTTTATAATCTTGTCGCGAATTTGATTGAAAACGGGTGGAAGGTTTTTTTTTATGTTTTTACTGCTGTAAGTGTTGTAAGACTGTCCGAGAAGATTATGGTTTTCTTTGTACTTTTCGCAACTCTTTCTGTAGGTCTAAATATCGCTATTGCAGAGAAGATTGAAATATAAGGTGGAATCTTTTTGGCGGTTACCAGATATCTATCAGAATTTACTTTATCAAAGCTCGTGCCTTCTTCGTTCTTGGAGCTGTGTATAAAGAATTTCACAGCGGTTATTGAAGTAGGTGTTCATCAGTTCGTGGAGAAGTTGAATATAAATTGCATTTGCGGTTGTCTCTTTTCTGTACTTGGAGAGATTGATGTTAATTTCATCCAGAGGGAGAAGCCGAGGTAGGTGCTCATCGAAGGGAACTTCTTTCACAACAGAATCGAGACCAATGTTATTATCAAAATTCAAGGCATTGTAAAGGGCTGACGATATGTGCGGTGTTTCGTTCCTTTTTAAGATTTTCACTGCGTCAGCTAGAATAGGAGATCTGAACGATACACAAACTTATATCAAAATAAAATTACTCTTTAAGAAACACTTTATTCGTCACAAGCACAACTATTGTAGGCATTCGTAGTCGTTCGATAAAACAATGCCACTACTAAACCATCCTACGGATTTATTGCTTACACTAAAAGGATATTTGCTGCTGTAAGAATAATTGAAAACCCCATGCAGAAAACAGTTGATTTCGATGTGAATATTTTAGTTACCAATCCCGAAAATCCCGGAATTTGGACATTATAGTCCCGGGATTGCCAAGAAGAAATATATAAATTAAAATTAGCATGTTGCAGAATTTGGTTCAAATCAGTCAACCAAGATATAATCCGTTAAATGAAGTATTTTAAACTTATGGTCGCTTATTGAAATTACACATCACGCGATATCGATGAAAAACAAAAAAATACGCACATCAAGCTACAAACAAAATACCAAGTATGCACCCACACATCTTTACATGTATACGATCTACATGGGTCAATATATATACGAAATCCACCGTACCAACGAACGTGCCGGATATTTTCTATGTTTTTTTATGCTATGCGAGCTAA
The DNA here is from genome assembly GCA_949775065.1 of Brachyopa scutellaris. NCBI lineage: Eukaryota > Metazoa > Arthropoda > Insecta > Diptera > Syrphidae > Brachyopa > Brachyopa scutellaris. The sequence goes on from OX459113.1 coordinate 81,541,386, forward strand.
TGACGGAGTAGACAGAGGGAAGGAGAAAAAAAGAGTTTTTTTTTTTAAGCAGATTGCATTTTCATTGTACAAGTTCTTCCCATATGAGTGCGACATCTGTATATTTATTGTCTGTACTTCAAGTTTACCTGAAGAAGAAAGTAATAAAGAATCCAATTGTGTGCAAAGCGCTGTTCACATTAACGAAATGCATGCAAGTCAACTTAAAACCTGCCAATCGGTCTTATTGCAATGTGGGAATGGAATATGGACAAAAATGTTTCAAGTATTGCAGAGAAAAGTTAACGTGTCCATAATACCTTACATGCATGACATAATGGCGGTTTTGGGTGGTTTATCTAGCTTCAGTTCTTCTATTTTAAGTTTGGGAACTAGTTAAAATAGATTACAGAAGGAAACAACAACAATTCCGCGAACTGTGTTTTTGATTCATTTAAAATTTTTCATGTGTGTTTTAATTATAACACGTTCAATTCTTTAAAATAAAAACAACAAATAAGACAAAATAACAAGTTTTTCTTTCTATTATTTACAATACTTGTTTACACTGCAAAGTTTGTTTACACAATTTTCCAGTATATATTTGGTATGCTTTAATTGCATAAATACCCATTAGGTGTGTTTTTTTTTTTCAAATCTATATAGGTGTTGAGAAGTTAGACTAGAAGCTCGAAATTAACACAAAAACATCTCTACATATGTGGCGTTTTATTTCTAGAAAGTTAAATTATATAATATTATTTTTATTTTTTTTCAAATCTATATAGGCTTACCGGAAAATGAGAAAAAAAAAAGCGCTGAACAGTGACTTGGCAGAACTATGCTTATTGACGTTTGACAGTTTCACATCGGCATTATTTTCATTGAAAGTAAGGCCGGTAGTTATCAAGTGCTCATAAATAAGTTGGTGGACAGAATTTTTTTTCGTCAAATTTAATTCAATTAAATAAGTGATTATTCCCAAGCTGTATATGTTAATGAAAAGCTATCTAACTTCCTTGAAACAAAAGCCGGCGTCCCACAAGGATCAGTAATGGGCCCTCTCCTATTCACCATATTTAATAATGATCTTCCGTCCGTGCTAAAATAAGGTTCAAATGTATGCAGGTGACGTTCAATTGTATCTAAGCTACCCTTTGGGACTTAAGGAGGATGCAACTGAGCAATTTACGGAGGACTTGATGTCAATAGCTTTATGGTCGCGAAATAACAGATTATTGTTAAATTCAAGCAAGAGTCAGGCAATTGCTATCAGCCGATCACCCATAGATAATCTATCTCTCCCTCAACTTTATATTGATGGGTCGCCACATACATATGTCTCCAGCGTTAGAAATCTAGGAGTTATATTTAATCAAAGCCTCACTTGGGAGGATCATGTTATTAATAAAGTCTCTTAAGTCTATGGATCTCTACAAGCCCTATATCAAGCTGGAAATGTACATATGTTGTGAATATGAATCAATTTGGTCAATAAATATAGAATTTGCTCATAATTTGACTACAGCAGCACCTATCGGGTCCATATTTTGTTGTTTTCTCTTTTAGCCCCAAACCAACATATGTTCTGTATATGAGTCCATTTGGTCAATAAATATAGAATTTGTTAATAACTTGACTTCAGCGCCACCTATCGATTTTTTTCTCTCCGTTAGGACCTCATTCGGACTATATCGAACATTTGAAAAGAAAAATGAGCCAAATCAGTCTAGCTCTTCTCAAGATATGCGCTTACCAACGATCATCATTCAATCTTTATTATATAGATTAAAACCTCGATCGTACTCACATCCGCTCGCCTTATTTCACCATCTGCTCCGTAGTACACTTGCTGAATCCTTCCACTGCACCACTGCTTCCTTGGCATGTTTGAATCACAAATGAATACCAAGTCAGCCTGCTTTAGCGGCGTTGTCTTCTGACACCATTTAGTACGGCATGTTAAGGTCGGCAAGTACTCCGCAATCCAGCGCTTCCAGAATCGATCCCTCAGTTGGCGGGCAATTCGCCATTGCTTGTTTAGTGAGCATAACTTCTCTGGGGACTCGGATACACTGGGCGTCTTGTACGGTGTTGGCTGTCCCGAGCAGAAAATATTTCGGTGTTAGTGGTTAATCCTGGTCGACCGAAATCGGCAGATACGTTAGTGGACGTGAGTTGACGACGTTTTCTGCTTCGATGATGAGACACTGAAGGATGTGCTCCCTCGGTGAAACTTTACGCAGTGTGTGGCGTAGGACATTTTTTACGCACTGAGCCATGCGTTCCCACACGCCGCTTTCAGAAGGATTAGTGGGGCGGTTGAAAAGCCATTCGACACCCTTTGATGAAAACTCGTTTTGGATGCGCTCACATTCGGAAAACCGCTTCGCAACTTTGTCGGCTCCAACGAAGTTCTTGCCATTATCGTTTCGGTTGGAGACGATTTTTCGCATGATTTACCTCAAGCGGTACCTTACTTACTTATTTAGTTGGCGCTACAGCTCGAGGTGAACCTGGGCCTGCTTCTCGCAACCATTTGTGTGTGCGTGTTATATTTTTGCACGAATGGAAGGGACCTACAGTTTTTTGCCGACTCCGAACGGCGAGTTGAAAAGCTCAATCGTGATAAATGATACTCTTTGATGCTTGTCAGACATTCGAAACAGGTGGGCGCTGTGAAAAACTTTTTGGTGTTTGCGGCGGGATTCGAACCCAAGACCGCTGGCTCAGTAGTCCGACGCACTAACCACTTGCGCTACGGTACCCACTCGCAAAACACCATTGTCATCTCTGTATGGCGAAAGTTTGTACAAGGCGCTTTCTTTGGTCACACCTTCACTGTTTTCGATTTGGCTCAGCTCTACAGCATACCTCTCAGCTTGGGCTCGGTGACATAGAGTGGTTTCAACTTCATCGAGTTCAGCAGCCGATAGACCATTTTCCTCTTCAGGGTAGAATATTTGGCGACATCGATTAACAATTCGCCTGACCCAACCAATGGTATGCTTAAACCTGATAAACGAAGAAAATTCGTTAATAAAACGTTCACTTACGACATGCATGGTGAAGCGACTGAAGCTCTTCTTCTTTTTCTTCAATATGACAGCTGACATTGACAGGGTCAGCGGGCCACATGTCCTCATCTTTCCATAGGAACTCTGGTCCCCTTAGCCATCTGGACGAAGGGCTGACGTCGATCCGATAGTTTGGTCGTGTAGCTTCATCGGCTACATTGTCCTGCGTGGAAATCTACCTTCGGTTAGATGGCTTTGTGGCGGCTAAGATCTCGGCAATTTGGTGTGCCACGAATGGTTTTAGCGGCGATTCTTCGATGCGATCCATCTTATCACGGTTTTAGAGCCCTCGCACACTACAGACTTTTTGTCGGCCGACGTTTAGTCGGGCTCTTAATCAGTATGAAAATAAATGAGAGTGCGCACACTACAACGATTCGATATCGGCCGATAAATAAGTTTGATAGGCTACACGGCCGACTACTTAATCAGTACGGCGCTCTTCTACGTGCGCACACTACAGACTATAAAGTGGGCCGATTTTTTTCGATAGCTCAGTTTGCTCTGAGTTTTAAATTAATTTTCTTTAAGCTCTGGATATTTCGTCGTATTTAAATATGGAATTATGGACATATTTGGGCGTAGAGCAATGATTACCTCTCTGGAACATATTTTTTAACTACCATTAAGCGACTATTCTCTGCAAAATGTGTTTAACGACTAGCAATAGCAAATTGTTCGAGAACAGTCGGCCAATTGTTTGTCTAGTGTGCGCATTCACTACCAACCCGACTGTTTAAACGGCCCAGTGTGCGCACTAACCAGTCTGACCTAAGATGTCATAAACTTATTTATCGGCCGATATCGAATCGTTGTAGTGTGCGCACTCTCATTATATTTTCATTCTGATTAAGAGCCCGATCAAAATGTCGACCGACAGAAAGTCTGTAGTATGCGGGGGGCTCTAATTCATTTGAGGCGAAGCAACGCAGCTCGAAAGCAGCGTTTTGCAATTCTAATGGCTGAATGATTTCGCTATAGGCAATTGCAAACGAATCATCTCATTTCATTTTTTCATTCCGTCAGACCCCTCCTTGAATACGCCTCGCAAGGTCGCCATTTGATATAACTCACTCCCTGAGAATCGAAGCTGTGCAGCGCAGGCTTATCCGTTTGCCTTACGCGGTCTCCCTTGGGCCGACACCTATATCTTACCGCCGTACTAAGATCGGCTAAAATTGCTTAACTTGCAAACCCTTGCGAAACGTCGCGAAGTAGCAGACATACTCCTCGTCCACCAACTATTAATAGGTATAATCGATTCCCCCGCACTTTTAGATATGATTTCCCTTTACACCAACCCGCGTAATCTTAGGTCTGTTCCACTCTTCCGTCTTCCTCTCCACCGAACCAACTATGGCCATTTTGAACCAATCTCGAGAATGTTACGTCTGGCCAACAACTCACAGAACACCCTTGACTTTCATTCTAGTATATCCTTCCTTAGAAATTCCCTCTACACCCCTCAATCCTAAGTATTAGTTTCCACCTTCTGTTTACGACTCCCTTAAATTTGTAATTGTTAGTTTTAAGTCTTAGTCTAAGTTTCGTAGTTTGTTTAAGCCTTAGATTGTTTAAGTTCGCTTGTATTGAATAAATAAATAAATTTGCGTTGGATGGTGATTAGCCTCTTCCTAGCCATTGCGTAGCTGTCGGGTAACTCTATCCGATCGCTTTTCCAAAGAAGTCTCCTTCAGAGCTGAGCACTCCAGATTAACTGCACTTGTGTTCTTCGCAGTTCACTTTCCAGAGCACTCAGTTGTGTTTTGTGGCGGCATTAGTAGTGGTACTTGTAATCGTTGATGTTGAAGGAACGGGAGCATCGGGGAAAGTTTTCGATGCGGCGGCTGTGGTACATGTGTCAATTGTTCCCTCCAAAGGCATAATGATGACGGCTTTTAACTGGATTAAGGCGTGGGCTTCTTCTGGGCGGTGTACGAAGTAACACCTGTTGCAAGCGGTACTCCACGGAGGCAAAGGGGGTCTCAGGCGAATTTGCAATGATGATTTAGGTGGTTGTCTTGTCTCACAGTATTGCAAAATAAAAGTTGTTGAGAAGTTAGACTACAAGCACGAAATTAAAACAAAAACATCTCTGCATATGTGGCGTTTTATTTCTAGAAAGTTAAATTGTTATAATATTGTAAATTACATAAATATAATGGCCTACCGCAGTTTGCACATCTAGTCTGGCTGGGTCTCAACTTTAGAATGCCGGAAGGTGCGAGTTACTAAAAGTCCGAGCTGAAGTTAGCTTTGATTGAAAACATTTTGATTTACGATGGAGCTCATAACGAGCTGTGTTCGCTTGGTACGTCATGAAGTAGTCATTCCATTAAGCTGGAAATACACGATAGGCTTAACTAAAAGTGAGAAAAAAAAACGCTCGTCAGTGGCTTGGCAGCACTATGAAAATTCACATTTGACAGCTGCACATCGGCAATTTTTTCATTGAAATTAAATAAATAAAATCTTTGACCACACATTTTTAAAAGAAAAAACAAAATTTAATATATAAAAAATGGAAAAAATTTAAATAGAAATTATAAATTTGTTTAATTTTTTCAAATTTAAAAAAAATTTCAAATACAATTTATAAATGTTTACTTTTTTACATTTTCTCTTTGGAATTGACGTTTTCGTCGCCGCAATTGCTTACAAATGTCACACTTACATGTCATATTTGACATTTCTTTAACATTTTCGATAACAATCGACAAAAAATAGTTTGGTAGCGCATTTTTCTATCCAGGTTAAGGACCTCGAGGTTTCAACTCGGTGGAAACGTGGTATAAAACTGGAAATACACGATACAATCGTTGTACAACTGCGAATTGTACCGATATCTGTGCGGCCGTTATATGAAGCATACATACGATTTGCGTGCGATTTCCATGCAACTAGAGTTTGGTTTTATTCATTCTTCAGCTGTCGTTGAGTGATTATGTCAAAAAAAAAATTCACTTTTCATTTAATTTTTCGAAGGCATCTTCTCGTAAACATTTGTTACGGTACTCCTTGCTGTGGACATCCCGTCCACATTCATCGAAAAAATTACAAACCTGAATGAAATTTATACCAAGGTTGTATAACGGTTGCACGCAGCACACACACCTACGATTTCCATACAATCGGTCGCATGCAACCGCAGGTTTTCGATTCCAAGCGAACGACCGTGCGATATCAGTACAACCGCCGTAAGCTAACTAACACACGATATAATCGTCGCATACAACCGTGGTACAACGATTGTATCGAGTATCTGCTGCTTAAACTTCTTTTTTATGATGGCTGTGGGGTAATTTTTATACTTTTGATAACAACAATCGACAAAAAATAGTTTGGCAGCACAGTTATTATTCCATGTCTACCATCCACTCACTTCCACAATGCACTACTCGTTCCAATCCAATCCATTCCTATACCAGCCGCTTGTGCGACAGAGATACCATTATTGTTGCCGCGAAATGGGTAGTACGTCTGCAAATATATTTTTTCCAAGCAAATGTGGTTCAGAATTTTGTCTGCAGAAAAATATAAATTTTGTTATAAATCCAGCACAATAACAAATCAAACGTACATAAAACCTTTCCAGAACAACATACTTCATTTTGAGATTATATTGAATTGCCATTACGATCGAATTAACATCAGATTCGGTAGAAAAAGAACTGCATGTGCGCTCGTGTGTTTACATGTGGAAAGAAAATGTCGGAATTAAATATGAGTCGGGTTTTCAGCTAACGCTGTTGCTTTGTTCCCCCATTTGGGAATGGGCTTATCAAATTAAAAACTAAAATGACACCAAAAAGGTGTATATTAGGTGCAGTGCCTTGTGATGAAGTAGTATAGGCGTGATTACGATTACCCTGGCGCAAATGTTTGAAAATGTCATTTTGTAGATTTCGGTGAAAAAAGAAAATGCCATTTAGTAGATCTCAGTGAAATAAGCATAAAATATAAAATAAAAAATTTTGATTAATCGCTTAGTTTAGGAGATATCGAGGTTTAAAATTTAAGTAAAGAAATTTATAAAATTTTAGTTTTTGAGTATCAAGACTTTGAAAAAATAAAACTAAAAAAATCGCGCGAATTTTAAACCTCGATATCTCCTAAACTAAGCGATTAATCAAAATTTTTTATTTTATATTTTATGCTTATTTCACTGAGATCTACTAAATGGCATTTTCTTTTTTCACCGAAATCTACGAAATGACATTTTCAAACATTTGCGCCAGGGTAATCGTAATCACGCCCATAATACATTTTATTTGGACATACTAACATAAATAGTTAATCAAGTAATCAAATTAATGATTAATGATTATGATTAATAATCATAATGGGAACTGAGATGTAAGTATTGAAAATGGTTTAATTAAAACGATTTTTTTTTTTAAATTTGTTCTTTACTAATTAGTTAAAGTGAGACAAACAATACAATTTATCCTGACTGACCTTATGACACAGTACATGAACTACAAGTGCGATCTCCTTCTATTACCGATGAGAGCGAAGTTTGCGTAGAAAAGTCGACAAAATTCAATGGTGATATACCCGGCATCTTGATGACAAGAATCGAGATCAAGAATGAATATCGATGGATCTTTGAACCTATATTCAGGTAAACTACAAAAAACACGCATTATTTCCTTAGTTGTTAGTTACTTATGCGCCTTGTTCGTTTTGTTTTTAGCAAATACCTTTCGAATAGGAACCTTCACGAACCAAATTAATTGATCTCTTACCTGTGGCTTATATTTTGTAATAGACAATGGAAGAAAATAGCTTCTGACACAGAGGAAAGAGAAAAAATTATTGAAATGGCTGTGGGATAGTTAAAGAAAACGTTAAGATCAGAGAATTCGTTATTCTATGTAAAATTTTTGAATAAGCAGATTGAATTAACATTTTAAATTTGAAACATATTACGTACAATTTTGAGACACAATTTAGAAATGAAATTCTGATTAAAAACTAATGGTAAAACTTCAATCAACATCACAGCATATATCATCAATCAACAAATCAGCAATCAACATGTTTATTTTGAATTTTCCTATATTCACTTTTATTAAAATGAAAAATTAAACTCAAGATATTTACTAACAATGAGTTCAAAAGAGAAACTTCTGTTGTGCAGCATTATGTACGCACCAACATTTTTTCTGTGACATTGCACAAAGGTAATATTTATAGACAAACTTTACCATTTACAGTTGCCCCAATAGCGTTTTGTCAGTTAAGATTTAGTAAAAGTAAATGCATCGATAACAACAATCAGCAACAACAATCAACAACAACAGTCAACACCAATCAACAACAATAATATCAACAACAACAATATCAACAACAACATTATCAACAACAACAATGTCAACAACAACAATATCGACAACAATAATATCAACAACAATAGGTCTGTTTGGTGTGCTTTTCGTGATCCAAATGGGACATCTGTCAAATAGTTAATAATTTGAAAAGTGGGGGGAAATCCTCTCAGAAACTTCTAATTACACAAACAAAAATGAAGATTGACATTTCACGAATTGTCAGATGGCTGTTTGATAGATGTCCCGGGACTACTACATGGATGTGGTCTAGCACGATTTCGTAGAAGGGGACATTTTTTGACACTCTCATTTGGCTCTCTATTCTCTTGATTTTTGAAAGGTTCAGTAAATTTATCTCTTGATTTTTGAAAGGTTCAGTAAATTTACGTAAATTTACTGCACACCAAACAGGCCTAATAATATCAACAATGTCTACAACACTGTCAGCTTCAAAAACAAATAAATAAGAAAACACATTCAATCAACATTTCTCCAATCAACATGTCTTCAATCAACATTCCTTACATTTCTTCAATCAACATTCCTTCAATCAACATTCCTCCAATCATTATATCTTCACCAACATTTCTTCAAACAACATTACTTTACTAATTATTGTATAATATCTAAAGTAACATTTTTGTCTTATAACTTTTCATAGAACCTAATGCCCATATGTACTTAAAAGTTCAACATCTCTGTTTCGAATAACATGTTTTTCAGAACGTAAAAGAAGAGCCTCATCAAAAGTCATCCTCTGGTTCTCCTTTACACCGTTCTAACTTTTGATTTTTTTTAACTGCCTCTTCAATATTCTGGGATGTCCCTTGGTCCCATCAGCCATAGGTCCACTTTCCTAGAATATTGAATTGGCAACTAAAGCAGGTTGCCCAAGAAGAGGGTCTCTCAACGTCCAAGGACAGATGGTCTCAAAAAATGACTGATCGTCTAAGAAGAGGAGACGGGCTGTTTCAGAAGTGACAGGCAGTCCTGCAAATAAAAACAAATGAAACGAGCCAACAAAGCAAACTACGAAGTAATAAGACAACAAACCACGAACCAGAGTCAGACGTGTGGTCACGCGAGTAGACAAAAATCAAACGAATGAACCAGCACGACCACTACAAGCGATCATCAATGGCTAAGAACCCAACGTTAATTTTATTACTTTGTATAAAATGGCACGCTATCTGTAGGTCCCTCTTTTCCCACATCTGCACATAAGTGCACCGGAGTAGTTTTGAAGTAAAGTGAACTCCGGTAGGCATTTGAGCTGCGCAATCCCGGTGAATTGCGGGACACACGACCTTTGTTTCAAAATTTTGTTTAATTCGGGACCGTACGATAGCGGGCCATTTTAAGGGCGATTTTTTTGTTTCTGTTCTTGTGTCACGGGTTGGTTTTTTTTATCCACCTCGACGGATTTTTTCCAGCCCCAACCTAAATCTGTAGTTCATTTTGAAAGATTAAATCCCACTTTGCCTTAAACTTTAATTTCGTTAATAATTGAATAAATCAGCCAACCCTTATAACGTGGTATAAAAAAAAAAATTGGTCTTTCTTTTATTATTTATCTTCCTTCACAGTTTTAGAAGTAATCGTCGTTTTCCCAGTTTTTCAATCCTTACTGTGATCGCATTGTGAAAACGGGAGTTACACTAATGCCTGCACATTAAACAGTGTAAATCATAAATGGCCAAATATTATGGACATACTAAGTCTATTCGCGTTGTTCATATGCTTCTCATATGAACAATATCTGGGGCCCAACTATGTAACTCGATTCTACTTTCGATTCTATTCGAAAGTTGTTTCCGATTCTACTTTCAAAGTCTGCTTTTACACTTAGACTGGTGAGTCTAGACTCAGAAGTCTTAAGTGTAAAAGCAGACTTCCGCACTACGTATGATATTAGAATCGAACGTTAGTAATGCCAACTTTTTCCCACAAAATTTCCGAATTTCGAACGAGTCTCGCCTTGTGTTTGACAGATAAACTAAAACTAAAGTAAATAATTATTTATTGTGATTTGTGAAACAAGGAAATAATAATAGGTATACTACATATATTAATATGGTGCGTGTCGCATTTTGGTTTTTAAACGAAGAAAACCAAGATCGCAGTGGTCAAATTGAGAAAACACGAATTCGGGATAAATCCAATGTAATGAATGGAGCTGTGTGAAAGTGTTTGTTTAGAATATGTACATTTAATAATCAAAACATTTGTAATCAAATGATTTAGTTTAAGTTTAATAAAAAAAATGCCCAACTTTCAAAAGATGCCGTATTTGCTGTACGGATTTTCGTCTAGCCTCCGGGGTTCTCAAGTATCCTTTGTATATATTCCACAAGAATCTCAAATTGAGACATCTTCTTGTTTGCTTATTTTAAATGATTACCTACGCAAAAAATATTTTTTAGTAGTTCTATGTGATATAAATATAATAAAATATGAAAACATTTTTCACCTACATTTTAGAAAATTTCGCAGTCCGGCAGCTTGCTCGCAAACACATTTGCATTAGAACGATTATTTGCGAATTCGAACGATTTTGACATTTACTTTAGAATTAGGTAGTACCAAATTTCCGAAAACAAATATGAAGCTCGAGATTCGTTCGATTTTCGAATACTAGGGCTTGCTATAGAATTATAGAGTACGCATTTTGCGAATTCGAACATTCACCCCAATTATGCAAGTCGTATTTGAGAGTCACATACGAACATAGTCGTATTTTGTTATTATGGAAGTCGTGTCACTACGAACATACTCGTACGCTAATGACTTTTCAGCTGTCAACAGAATCGGATGCCATCGCATACGACTTTCGGCTGATATTAGCTATTATGCAAGTCGTATTTAGTCGTATTTTGAACGTTTTTAGTGGTATTTTCTTCGGCTGCGATTTCTTAAGTGACTCTATACGAAATTCAACGAACATGAAAAATAAACAATTGTATACTCTTGAATGGAAACGATTTAATGTTTTTCGAAGTTATTTTACTACTTAAATTACTTTAACTTTCTAAAAAACTTAAAAACAGCAACCAATTCGAAGCTTTGGTATATGCTACGGAGATTAATGTCGGCATCGCAAGTGACAGATGTGTGCTGCACGTTCATCTAAAAGATGAACAAATGGTCAACAGAATAGTTTTATTAAAATGCAATGGTCAATTATTTTTTTAGCTAGAAAATTGTAATTTAAATATCGGAAAATACATCCATATATACATACATACATACACAATGAATTTGGCACTTATTGCGTTTCAACTATCTCTTAACAATCTGTGAATATAATTCCTTTTAAGGATGTTCCTTCATGTGCTCATTAAAGAATAAATCTATTGAGTTTGTGGTGACATCTTTCGGGAGCAGTTGTAATAGAACATCTCCTGGACCTCGCCGGCAAGGAAACCAGTACTGACAGGAAAAAGTTCAGTTTGAAGTGCGACGTAATGCGTTGCTAACATGCAGCAACTTATATAGAGTCGTATTCAACGCATACGACTTGCATAATAACAAACGAAATACAATACGATGCGAGTACGACTTGAAGTGAGATACGAGATACGACTTGCATAATTGGGGTGATTTTTATTGTAGAATCGAGTTACATAGTTGGGCCCCTGGTTCAATAACCTTTATAAAGCCATAAGCGAATGGACTTAGTATCGAGCAATTGCACACGACAAGAACGCCGACTATGCGAAACATTCATATGCCCGACGCTCACCTTGAACTTGTAATGCAGTTCAACAACCGAACTCCCGTTATTCGGACAATAAAGCACTTACCTTTCCAATCTCACCCAGAGCGTTTTAATTGATTAGCTATCCCCCATCAGTGGTAATGTGGCTGATTCATATTAACCTTGAGACAATAGCCGTGTTTTATTATCCCCGTGATCTGATCCGGATCAGATCAACAAATAAGTTTGTGTGCATTACAACAACAATCAGAGATCTTGCTTCTTGTCAAGATCAATTTTCGTGATCCAAAAATTAGTTCGACTATTTCTCACTATGGTACACTTTCGTTTGTGAATGTTGCTGTATTATCGACAATTGCCAAGGGTAAATGTTGCCAGATTAGAATATAAAAATATTATTGGCAATCCAAATATCATTAATGTTATTTTGTTCGAATAAATTAATTTGTCTGCTCATATTGGTATTGAAGCGATGTGAAACTGAAATTATAGCTGCAAAATATTATTCTCATTCGGTATATGTTAATCAAAATTAACAATTTCCTCCTAAAAAATAAAACAAGCGCATTCAATTTTCATTTAAAAGAAAATATTCATTCGCATGGCAACTTCGCACTAAATGTCAAAATGAACTTAGCTTGTACAATCACCACAACACAGAACTTTGATCTGGTTTGTTTTATTCTTCTGATCTGATCCGGATCAGATCACGGGGATAATAAAACACGGCTAATGATTCGCACCATTCATTCTTCATAAACAGCCTTATGGAGAGTTTCACCAACAGCATTCCGAACGAAAAAAATCATATTTCACTTTTCCCCCATTGTGAGTTTCGCCCGAAACTTCAATCGGGCGAAATGAAACACCATTGACAGCTTAACTGTTCACTTATTTATAGTAGGCGAAAATGAGAACAACAAGCTGGAAAATGTAATTTGTTTGTTTCTTTTAACCCTTGGTCTCCACTGGCAATAATTCATTTCAAGAAATATGTCATGCACTTGAAATTTCCAATGGAGACCACAGATTTCTAGAAATAATTTATTTTATGGAATCAATTTCTACTTTAATTTTTTGCAATCTCGGTGGAAATAAATCCTGAAATAAATTTGACAAGGACTACCAATTTCAGTTTTATTTAATTGAAACGGGATCACCACGTAATCCCGAATGACTAAAATGTGGAAAGAAAAACATTGCAAAATTTATTTGATAAATCTCGAATGGACAAAATCTAGAAAGTACAAATATCTCAAAAGACTTTATCTCGAAAAAATTTTAAAATTTCATTTTACTGCAAAAGTAATTAAAACGGGTTCAAAATGTAGATTCTGTAATTTTTTTGAAAATAATAAGAATTTAACAAACTTTTTGCAACAAAAAAATAGTTTTTTTTTCCAATTTACTGTAGCACTACTGTTTTTACTTTATAGAAGGAATAATTCTGCACATTACATTAGCCGTGTTTTATTATCCCCGTGATCTGATCCGGATCAGATCAGAATAATAAAATAAACCAGATCAAAGTTCTGTGTTGTGGTGAAAATTCTATCCAAATCGTTCCTTTTATACAAATGGCTTTTTAGAGTTACCACAAACACTCATTTTGTTAAGAACATGATGAATAAACAAAGATTTATAATTCAATGCAATGAGAGATTTTTTATTTTCATCCACTGATATAGAACATCTCTATCGGTAATACAATAGCCGTGTTTTATTATCCCCGTGATCTGATCCGAATCAGATCAACTCATAAGTCTGTGTGCATTACAACAACAATACGAGATATTACTTTCTATCAAGATCAATTTTCGTGATCCAAAAATTAGTTCGACTATTTCTCACTATGGTACACTTTCGTTTGTGAATTTTGCTGTATTATCGACAATTGCCAAGGGTAAATGTTGCCAGATTAGAACATAAAAATATTATTGGCAGTCCAAATATCATTAATGTTATTTTGTTCGAATAAATTAATTACTCTGCGCATAATGATATTTAAGCGATGTGAAACTGAAATTATAGCTATAAAATATTATTCTCATTCGGCATCATTTAATGAAAATGAACAATTTCCTCCTGAAAAAATAAAACAAGTGCATTCAATTTCCATTTAAAAGAAAATATTCATTCGCATGGCAACTTCGCACTAAATGTCAAAATGAACTGACCGAACACAATGGTGACGCTGTAGTGGTAGTAGAAAGTTGAAGTTGGCTGAACTTTGCGCTTCACTATACAATTCATACTACAGCATCAACTTCGCATTGTGTTCGCGCTATAGGGTTTACGTGTGTTTTAACTTTGACAGCGCGTCATACTTCCACTACAGCGTCACCATTGTGTTCGGCCAATAACTTAGCTTGTGCAATCACAATAACACAGAACTTTGATCTAGTTAGATCACGGGGATAATAAAACACGGCTTATATCTTCGTATGTTGTCACGAATCCTAGAAAAAAACTTATAACCGTTACAGTCTTCTGGGACGAACTGTGTGAACGTTTCTGGAAGCGAAATACAGTGGACGTCCAGTATTACGAATGCTCGATACAACGAATTTCCAGTATAACGAATGAATTTTTATTTCCCACTAATGGTTCTATATAACGAATGGTTTAAACATTTTACGCTCAATATAACGAATGCCTTGCAAATTCCTGTAGGTGCAAGTTTACTTTTGTCGGATATTGTCATATTTTGTATGTATCTTTACTTCTGCTTCGATCGACTAGTAATATCTGTTGAGTGTACACTGGTCCCTCGCTTTGCGCAACTTCTTTTTGCGCGGTTTCACTTTTGCGCGAAATGCATTTGCCTACCAAAACTCGATTTGCGCGGCTTAAATAAATGATTACATTTAATTTTTCAGAAACACAACACCCTAAATTATATGAAATTCATACTTTGCTTTGCGCGGTTTTGTTTTGCGCGATTTCGCACTGCGCGAGACTTTTTATTCCCATAACCACCGCGCAAAGCGAGGGACCAGTGTAACTATTTTTTTTTGTTAATTCCTGGTAATGATCAGTTATGCTAACATGTACATATGTACATAAATGTAATTTTAAAGGAAAATTAACTGTTTCAGTTTGTTGTGTTTTTTACGTTTTATTTTTACGAATTCATTTCGCGAAGTATTTCTAGTGGCGCACTGATGAAAAAATTATACATTCAGCAGCAATGAATTGCTTCCATTAATGCATACAGTGGTCAGTTCAAAACAATATCGACTACTCAAAAACACTTTTATTAAGAGAAATGCTAGAGGAGGCGGTCCAAAAAAGCTTGGAGGGAACCAAAAGGGAAAATAATATTAAAGACTTTTTTACCAAATCACCTATATAGATTTCGAAAAAGCTTTCCATACAAAAAAAAAAAAAGACTGGATAATTATCCAGGCTAAGGTTTTGTTGTATTTTACATTGAAAACATGTTGCGGAAACATGTTTAGCCTATATAGGTTTGAAAAAAAACACGCCTATTGTTTTGTTTACCAAAACTTTATTAATTAATTTCTATTTTCTTATAAATAAATACATAAATTTCATTGGTAAAATCACTTGCTTTTTATAATCTAGTATTAATTAGCAAGAAAAAAGACGTTCGATATATATTATATAATTATATAATTCGTAATACTGGACGTCCACTGTATTTAGACATTTTCCATTGAGTTCTGTTGTAAGTCCTTTGGATATCCCCGTGGAAAGATAGTTGTTTAAAACGGCATCTTTTGATTAGAATATCATAGCAGTCGAAAAGATACTTCGATTGGACGATGAAAAATTCTGAAACGGGCTGCAAGTCTTCCAAATGCCATTTCAACGCTCATCATCGCGTGATTTAATCGGTAGTTAAAAACTTTTTGTGATGTAGTTAAGCTTCTATTATTGTCATAAGCTTTCATTAAATTTTTATCGAGCCCGAAGATGCCGTCGCCAATAAAGTAGTACCTATGGGGTGCATACTTCCTGCCTAATAAATGGCTTCGGGGTAGGTATGTTTAACAATCCAGATGTTAAGACTTCATATAATGAGCTATCTTTGTGTATACCTACAACTGATGCTCTTCCGTTTTTTCCAACATCAATATAAACAAGTCTGCAGCTAACAAGACGAAACTACAAAATCGTTTTCAATTAAAGAAATCAGATCCAAAAATGTTTCGGGTGAAATATTTTCACAATAAGGCTGAAAATGTTGGCTCATAGTCCAAATATATGTAATCGAGTATCAATCGTTACCACATGTAGAATTGTCAGAAGAAGCTCAGGACTCCAGAAATAAAAGCCGTGTTTTATTATCCCCGTGATCTGATCCGGATCAGATCAGAATAATAAAACAAACCAGATCAAAGTTCTGTGTTGTGGTGATTGTACAAGCTAAGTTCATTTTGACATTTAGTGCAAAGTTGCCATGCGAATGAATATTTTCTTTTAAATGAAAATTGAATGCGCTTGTTTTATTTTTTAGGAGGAAATTGTTCATTTTGATTAACATATACCGAATGAGAATAATATTTTGCAGCTATAATTTCAGTTTCACATCGCTTGAATATCATTATGAGCAGAAAAATTAATTTATTCGAACAAAATAACATTAATGATATTTGGATTGCCAATAATATTTTTATATTCTAATCTGGCAACATTTACCCTTGGCAATTGTCGATAATACAGCAACATTCACAAACGAAAGTGTACCATAGTGAGAAATAGTCGAACTAATTTTTGGATCACGAAAATTGATCTTGACAAGAAGCAAGATCTCGGATTGTTGTTGTAATGCACACAAACTTATTTGTTGATCTGATCCGGATCAGATCACGGGGATAATAAAATACGGCTAAAGACTACAAGAAATATACGGTGCCGTGACATAAGACCAAGCGACAGTGTCATACGCCGTTAGACTATTTCCTGTGGGGCTACGTCAAGTCTATGGTCTATGCCAACAAGCCAGCGACGATTGATGAACGTCGTACGAATATCGAACGTGAAATTGCAGCAGTATCGGCCGATTTATGCTTGAAAACCGTCGGAAATTGGGTTCAGCGTCTGGACTTCTGCAAGCGTGCCCGTGGTGGCCATGCAAAAGAAATCGAGTTCTATACATAATGGCATCGAACTTTCACAGAAATAAAGAATTTCATTGATATCCAAAACCGTTTTTGTTTTATTTAAAAAAACTTTTGTAGCGCTCTTATTGAAAAACTCTTTAGTACTAGGAGCAGACTTTACCTTCGCTTGAACAACGAACAGTTTAATCTGCGTTCTCACTATTACTCTATTTAAGGCTCAAAAGTCAAAACCCAAAGATTTCATATAATTTTGTTAACATTAGATAAACTAGTATGTAGTGTGAATTTCGCGCGTCTTATATCTCACCTAACATACTTATTAGTTTTAGATTAGCTCAGACAATTCAAATACACATGTTTTTTTGGTTTACATAGCCAATGCGAACCATGTAAGTAGCTAGCTGCATTCATTTAATTTTTCAAAATGTATGTATATATGTATACATATATATACAAAGCTAATAAGAAAAGAAACTTCTGTGGCAAAAAGGAAAAACAGCTTATGTCGTTTTTTACAATTTTTCAGGAGAGCAGGTAAAAGGTTTGACGTTAGTTTACAAAAAAAAAAACTATGCACCGTATAAGAAAGTTGTTGATATAGAAATATAGATAAGAAAAAGAATATTTTAATACAATTACTAATGGTTGCGTTAGTTTCAGTAGCTGTTGGAGCATAAGAACAGGTGTCAAAAGCTTACGGAAAATCTTTACTTATGCTGTTTTCCATATGCATATTTGCGGGAAAATTACTGATGTTGTTTTCTGCTGGTCTATAACTCAGCAACCGTTAGAGATAAAAATAAGAAAAAAATATGGCAAATAGAATTGGATATTGGGCATCCGTTGGTGTAAAAAACTCAATTTCGACGTAAGTCGACTTAAGCTGTGTGTCCTTTTTGCCACAGACTTATAAAAATCCAATATTTGTCAGTTTCTCAATCGCACGATTTTGTTAGTTTTACTTTCTCAAACAAATATTATGAAAAAAAAAATCTCAAAAACTAAAATTTTGTAAGCTTTTTCTAATTCATTAAGAAGCTTATACAATTGTACATTTTGAAATGCATATGTCCATTATGAAAAAAGAAAAGAAAATAAATATATAATTTTTTTTTTTTTTGTTTATATTGTAAATTCAGTTCTTCTTGAATGAAATAATGAATGAATATTATAATAATTATTGTAATCTATTAAATTGTTTTTATAATTTTCTTACATCATAAATACATATGTACATACATACATTATTGTGCATATGTACATAAGTGGATGATAAGGGTTTGGATTTGGATGTCTAATGGAAATCCACAGTTTTTTTTAAATTCTATCTCTCCGAAAATTTGGGATGTGTGTCCCATCTAAGACAAAAATAATTTGGATGTATGTATGTTTCAATTGGGTGGGACAAACATAAGTAAAATCGGATATGCAATAGAAAATTGAAAGGTGCAATAAAGCCAAATTGGAATTATGTCGCTTTATGAAAGTGACATAATGCCAAATGATCGAATTTGGCTTTAAGTCACTTTTTTAAAGCGTCATAAGGCCAAATTTCCAATTTTTTTTTACGGTGCCATCTCTTTTGAATGTTTGACAAGTAATCAAGGAGTATAATTTGTCATGAAGAGCGTCTCAACCCACCGTTCAGAGTTGGCAAAAAACTGTAGGTCCCATCCGCTCGTGCAAAAATATAACACGCGCACACAAATGGTTGCGAGAAGTCGGCCCTGGTTCACCCCGAACTGTAGCGCCACCAAAAGAAAAGAAGGTAAAGCACCAAGCTCCTGGACAAAAAATGTCCGTTAAGAGATTAATTCCTCAAAATCAAAGTTAATCTAAAGTTTATCGTTTTTGTTTGGCTAGAATCATGGTTCTGTGTCCCTTTCTATTTTACTTTATTATATAACCTCACATGTCTCACATGTGAATTAATCTTATCCTTGCAACTGACTTTAAACACATAGATATGGTATCTACATACATAGTAAATTAAAACTTTATACTGGTAGAAGTACTTATGTACATACATAAATACGACAAATAAATCGAAAATATATTTAGCAACTTGTTCACCTTCTGACCCAAATTGTATCCAGGAAATAAATGAACACAAAAAAAAACAACATGAAAATGCTATCCTTTTTTCTTTATACTTTGATTACCTACAGGATTTGTATAGGTATGTATGTATGTAATAGTATGTATGTAATTTCGAAATAATCGGTGTAGAACGCGAGGCTTTAATTACTCGGTGACTTGACAAAGTACTTTATGCTGTCGGTCGTTAATTTGGTAAAGGCTAAGGGTAAATTATTTTCGGGCAGGTGGAATTAAGAATGAACAGTGCCTGCGAGAACTGAAGGAGTTGAAATTAAGGAAACAGGATGCACTTTTAAGCCTTGAGCGACATTAGCCGTGTTTTATTATTCGCATGATCCTAATCCGATCAAGTGCTTAAAATAAAACGATCCAGATCATCTCAAATTTTAACTTTTAAGGATTGGTACAACTGCTTTTGTACTTTGACGTTGACATTTGTCATAAATTAAAACAATGGACGAAGAAGCAGAATTTGATTTTTATTTTCTTTGGCTTTTTCAGCTTCGTCCACCCTGAAATTGATCTGGAAAAATGTATTATGTATGTTTGTATGTTTGTACATACTCGTATGTTGTAATTTTCTTATCTGAACTTAAGATTTTCGGTCATTTTCCATTGTTTACTTCTGGGGATGTTTTTTTTTTTGTTGCATATGACAGTTTCGTGGTTGGCGCGAAGTTAAAAAAAAAACGCGGAGCTACCATTTATAATTTGCGAATCTCCAAAAAATATTTTTTGATATAGGTATATAATGGAATTAAGTATCGTATATTTTACTGTTAAATTTAAATGAAACATCAATAAAGGGGCTGCTTTCCAATAGGTCAACCTTTGGATTTAAAAAAAAATTTTATAGGCCCCAAATGACCTCTAAAATACAAAAAAAAAAATAAAATTAATGAAATAACAAATAAATCAAAAAAATTTTTTTTTAAATTTTAGAAATTCTAACCTCGAAAAACTGAAATATATAATTTTCTTATCTATTTGGCAAACTTTCATTTAGGTTTGTAATTATTTCACCATAAAATATTCTGCATTCGCGCGAATTTTTTTACATGTGATAAAATGAAAAACAAACAAATTAAAAATACAAAATAATATATTGCCAAATAAAAAAAGCGAAACAGTAAGTGCAAAATATTTTATGGTGAAATAAACTTATAGCTGCCGTAAATTCATTGCATTTTTCATAAGATGTTCAGCACAGACTAAGGCAGTGCGGAACGTAATAAAAACAGCCTGTCAAGTCATTTTTATGTCAAATTTGCTGACATTTGTACGGTTTTTGTGCAGATTTGTATGGTTTTATGAAAATTTATTATTGTTTTAAACACATCAACAAATGTTTCCTCACACTAATTCATATACAGAACATCTTAAAATAACATATATTTACCAGAATTAATAAAAAAGGTGAAAATTCAGGTTGCCCTATTGGAAAGCACAGCCCAACAATTTATAAACTATTTTGCATTCTATTTACATTTTAATTTCTGATCTGGCAATACCCATGTTTGACAAAACCTTGGACAGCATACCAACCCTCACAAAACAAAACGAAGCCTAGTGGTGAATAGTGTGAACTAAAAACCAGATCACGTAAAGAGATCCCGATAAAAAGGAAGATCTTCTTTTGTTTTTGTAATGCGTGTAAAACGATGATCCGGATAGAATCATGAGAATAATAAAACACGGCTATTAGTGCATTAATGTGTGTGGACTGTCCTTCGAAAATATGCAGCGATAAATAACAAACAAATAAAAAGCTGCCAACTAAGAGAGGAAATACAAAAGTATGTATGTAAATATGTCAGGAATACCGGTATTTACGATGCTAATTGGTTCCAACAGTCCAGACGTGTATCGAAAATGATGTTAATCGAAGCACTGCGCTTTTTATGTCATTATGTGTGTATGTATGTATATAAGGCGTGTTTTATATTTCATAATCTATATAGGCTAAACTAAAAATGCACTATAATAATAATTAATAAATAAATTATATTTGCAAACAGACAGATTTGTACTACCTTGATCAAGAAGTTGTGAAGAATGGCCACCGTGTGGCGCTATCAGTCATCTGATTTGAGTTTATGGTGAGATCGAAAAACAAGGAGATGCTTACGGTTTTCGTCGAAGAAAAGTACGAATATCATTCAACAGCCACCGAATTGACCTGATTTGTCTCCTTGCGATTTCTTCCTGTTCGATCGACCAAAGAAACCTCTCCGGGAAACGCGTTTGAACAGCCGAGAGGAGATAATAGAAAAATCGATGACGGCTCTGATGACTATATCAGAATCCGAGTATAAAAAATGGTTTTGAAACTCCAGTTAGAGTCTGAGTTGGGTACGGGGGAACCTTTTTTCTTAGAACTAGGTTTTAAGCTAGAATTATTAGAATTAGGCTTTGATCTAGGTTTTATTTGAGGTTTTTAGCAAGAATTATTAGAATTAAATTGAGAATTATGTTTAACCTGTTTTATATTACCTTTGGAGATCCATTTGGACATACGCATTTTGCCCAACTTGAAAATATCGCCAGCGGATGACCAAAAAAGCTATTGGTATTTAGATGGATTGTTGAACTTGAAGCAGCTTGAATATCTGAAATTATTTAGGGAGATCTTCTTATATTCGTCTATCATGATCGCATATTTCTGGCGAAAGATTTTCTACACCCAAGTGGCATCAGCTAGTTGGGGAGCTCCTTTGATGATAAAGGTTCTAAGTTCCGCTAAAATGGATATGTTGTAGGGATAGCTAAGTTGTTGCTGGCTAACAACGGGTATGTCATCCATTTTTTCCTGAGTTCTCTTGAAATCCTCGATTAAGTCGCATAATGTAAGCCGAGTAGGAAGTACTTCGTTGCTGATTTCATTTATTCTTTGCGTCAGGTCAATCAGTGCCGGATCAGATTTTTCGCACACAGGTAGCTTCCGGAACAGAGTCACTTGCTCCGATCGCAGTGATTTGATGCCACTCAAGAATTGATCATCTAGGTTAGGAAAGGATGGGTGAGAGTTCCAAAATGGGATTTGATGTCGGATTTCAGTTTTCCAAATTGGTTCGATGGCAATTCGTCGTGGAGACTAAGGATAGATGAATCACTTAAAGTTGCCAGTTTAGTATCAAAGGTTTTAAATTTTGATGCATAGAGGCGGGAAGATGATTACTACCCCTATTATGGTTACCGAATCGAACGTTCGATATGAAGCGAACTCTTTTGCGAATCACCCGTATCGTGGTTTTGTGTGCGCAGCTGTCATTTAATTTGTTTTTTGTTGTTGCAGCAGTTGTTTCACAGGCGAATGACATATTCGCTAACCATAATATCACGACCATAATATTGAGATCTTCACTTTTGATGATATCGTCAAACTTAGACATTTGCTCGACGATGAACTCGAAGAAGTGTTTGTTTTTGGCATTCGTCGAGTCATTGGAAAACTTAATCGCAAGCATGACATGTGAGAGCGAGGTATCTTTGCACTCGTCGCAGTAAAAAAGAAAATGTTCCAGGTAGTCCTTCAGATAAATCGTAGATCTTTTACTGAGGCCAATGCAAGTGGGATGAAAAGACTTCTCGCATAGACCACTACAACTGATCAGAGTATCATTAACGTCATCGACGACGCAGTGGATATTACCGCACAATTTTGCCATTTTAATTCAGCCAAAGGTCGTAAATCAATGGGTAACAACACTGTAATAAGTTACACAATAACAAGGAAATATAATGTATGTAAGTTTTCAACACAAATAACGGCAGTAAAAGAAAAAGTGCTTATCACGAGAAAAGAACGGTGAGCTGAATTCGGAACGATAACTCGTTACTTACTTACTTAGTTGACGCTATAGCTCGAGGTGAACCTGGGCCTGCTTCTCGCAACCATTTGTGTGTGCGTTTTATATTTGTGCACGAATGGAAGGGACCTACAGTTCTTTTGCCGACTCCGAACGGCGAATTGAGAAGCTCAATCGTGACAAATGATACTCTTTGATGTTTGTCAGACATTTGAAAGAGGTGGCACCGTGAAAAATCTCTTTAGGTGTTAGACCCGGGCTGGGATTGAACCCGGGCAGCATTGCGTAGTAGTCCAACGCACTAACCACCACGGCCACGGCGACCACCATAACGATAAGTCATTGAGGGGTTTAAATCGCGGTCCAATAACAATAAGCGTCTATACTTGACGGCGCGGCCGGCGTGCGGTTGAAACAAATATCGAGGACTGGATCAAGCGCTATCATAGTTCGATTCAGTCAATTGAGAGTACTTTAAAGGGGACAATATATAGACTATCAAGAATTAAAACTAATATTATCAATTTTCTAAATAAATTCTTGAAACGCTATGATCAAGGAAGTGTACTTAAACTGAAGGATGTAGTGTACTTCTTCCCTTTCCTACAATTTGTGTGCTGATAAGTCAGCACCCACCCGTTAACGAAATTAATAAAGAAAAGAAAAGCATAACCACCTTACCTTCTAATGACTTTCCTATGCAAAACGAGCATCCTTTCCTCCTCATACTTTTAGTGTTCACCTCAAGCTCAACCCAAGTCCTTGTCACTTATCTGCTCAACTTAATACACAAAGAGAATTGGAAGAGGGACATGAATCACGCTTAGTGTTCCCTTGGCTAAGGGAAATATGTTCCGTGTGGCAAGGTAATGGATATTCTGTGTCCACCCAAATTAGGTTAGCTTAACATAAAGTTCATCCAAAGACAGGCATAAAGTATCCGGTTTTTTTCATTTCCTACCTTTGTAAAAGAATATCGACAACAATTTATCTTTGTGTTCTTTTTTTGTTCTCCTTTGTGCTTGTTGGGGGCAAGGACCCATTTGGGGATACAAATTTCACTTACAGCACAACATATGTATGTGGGATACAAGACATCCTCTGTCACAAAGGTGGGTTCCTTTTTTTTGTGTGTTTTCATGTTATTACGAGGGTAAGAGTTTTTACTTATCGTCATAATCTATCATAAGCATCGTGCGGGAGTTAGTGGGACTATTATCACTATTTTTAGGACTTGTTTGTGGGGTAAGATGGTTGCTTTTTCTTTTTGTATGTTGCCACTGATGGCGGTACATGGATGCTCTTTACTTTAAGAGAACATTTTGACGATATGATATGGGAAGTTTGATAGCTCTTGAGGTAGGATATGAGCATCCATTGTATATACTTGGAAATGATTTTTGGTACTCATACGCCCCAGTGCAGGTGTGAGATTGATAAACGATTGTGATTGATATCCTGTGATATCCATTAGTTATTTAGAAAAGTTTTGTGTAGCAAACAAGCAAAAAAATTACTTAACTTGCAAACGCACATTGAATATACATATATAGCTCAGTGGATAAATGGATGTATACATAGGTATGTTTATATATAGATCTTGAATAAATTGATTGTTGTAGAGCCAGCACTGATTGGATAGGTTGACAGTTGGAATCAATTAGAACATTCATGTGGTCATGGTTATTGATGAGTACCTAATATAACCACATGAATATAGTCACCGACAATAGAGAGCAGAGTCGTCCGAAATTTATACAGGGATACGCGAGCGGCAGTGTGGAATGATGAGGAAATGTCGGATTGGTTTCAAACAACATCAGGAGTGAGGCAAGGATGCACATTGAGCCCCATCTTATTTGCGTTATTCGTCGAAGATGTAGCTAATTTTTTAACAGAAGGTGTTAAATATGGGGGATTTCACACGAAGGCCTTACTTTTTGCAGACGACATAGTTTTGTTGGCATACACACCTGAATCCCTTCAGTTAATTATCAATCGGCTGTGTCAATATTGCACTCTATGGAATCTCGTTGTCAACTTAGAGAAGTCAAAAGTGATGGTGTTCAGAAAAGGTGGAGGCAGGAATTGTGCTAACGAAAGATGGTCTTTTAATGGAGAGAATATTGAAGTAGTAAAGGAATATAAATATCTGGGCATATATTTTACAAGGAACCTAGATATGGAAAGACATCTAAGGGAAACTTTCGAAGGCGAAAGGCGCAATCAATGCATCGTGGAACAGATGTTTCTCCAATAGAAATATTGCTCATAGTAGTAAATTCCAGGTCTTCGAAGCTGTATCTGAAGCCGTTCTGCTTTATGGGGCTCAAGTGTGGGGATATAGACATTTCGAAACGGTAGAGAAGCTATTGTGGTATTTTATCAAAATAATTTTTCGACTTCCCTCAAATTCGCCAAACTATATGGTTATGTTGGAAACAGGGGTGCCTCCACTTCTCATCAAAACGTTAAAGCTTAATATAGACTACATTTAGAAAGTTTTAAATATTCCGAAGAAAGTAACCCTTGAAATTGTTCAAAGCAAGACGAGTTGGTTTGGTGAGTGGAAAGAATTAGTGCTTAATTGTGGGATAGAGCTAAATTTGGGTACTACAGACTATAACGATTGGAAGGCCCCTCTCTATGAGCTTATTGCAAAGGTGGACCTACTCTGCAGAGAACAATTTTTGCAAGATGCAACGGGATCAGTTCATTTTTTTTTTTTTTTCATCACAGAGCACACAGAACACTTCGTTCTCTAGTGTATACTCTCAGTATCGCTTTACACAACTGTTGTTTGTTGCGCGACTAAGGAGGTTTATAAACCAATTAATTTGCACCTTCTATCATAATTAGGAAGCACATCAAACATATTTAATTTACGAACCGCGTATCTCGTGAAGTTTTTTTGAACTCCTTCCAATCTGAGCTCGTGAATGGCATATGGTGATTCCCAAATAACGGATGAATATTCGAAATAAGGTCTGACTAACGAGCAGTATATAACTTTAAGGCTATGTACATCTCGAAAGTATTTACTATTACGCTTAAGAAAGCCCAACAAAGAGTTAGACTTGGCAATGGCATAATCATAATGCAAAATAAAGTTTAGTTTGCTGTCAAACATGACACCTAGATCTTTCACTTCATCCAATCGTTGAAGTGGAAGATCATTTATACGATAATTATGAAAAAGTGGAATGGCAATTCGATAAGCCGAGAAAATCTTACATTTTGAAATATTTAGTTCCAGGGCATTATGATTACACCATTCGGATAATCTATTAATGTCTGATTGCAAACGAATGCAATCATTAACATTATTTACATAAGAAAATAATTTTAAGTCGTCCGCGAATGTCAAAACCTTACAGAATTTAAATATTTCGTGAACATCATTAATAAATAAAATAAATAGCAACGGGCCCAAGTGACTACCTTGTGCAACGCCCGATGTTACTTCTATTACCCGAGAAGTCAAACCATCGACCCTTACCATTTGCCTTCTATTAGTTAAGTAATTATAAAACCATTTTAGCATTGAGGAATGAAAACCCAACGATTCTAGCTTGGCTAAAAGTAAGGTATGATGCACCCTATCAAAGGCTTTAGTAAAGTCAGTATAGAGTATATCAACTTGTAAACGTTCCTCAAAACTGTTAAAAATATAATTAGTTAGTAAAGCTAAATTAGTGGTACATGATCTACCACGAACAAAGCCATGTTGATTAGTTGAAATAATCTCTTTTACCGCGAAAAAGAGTTTTTCCTTAACAATACTTTCAAATAATTTGGGTATTGCCGAAAGCTTGGGTATAGGTCGATAGTTTTCCACTTTTTGCCTTAGACCGCTATTTCCATTCATTAAGGAAATCACCAGATATAAGTGACTGGTTGAAAATAATTTTAAGAGGATGAAAAACGGATAATAAACATTTTTTTAATATTACCGCGGGTATACCATCAGGGCCTGGGTTGCTATTCAAATTTAGTTTTTTTAGCGCGATAATTACATCATCATCCGAAAATTGCAATACATCAATGTCCAAAACATCAGGAATCATAGCGTAATGATTATCCATTAATTGATTATCCGTGAATTATTGTATACCGACTCAAAAAAGTTAGCGAATAAGTCACAAGTGCTTTTCAAATCCGTTGAACTCACATTTCCGAATTCAATAACCTTAGGTAAACCTGAGGTATATCTTTTCGTATTAACGTAATTCCAAAACGACTTGCTATTACGTTTCACGGACAACTCGACTGATAAGATATATTGCTTGTATAAAAATCTACTTAAAAACTCATATTCTTTTCTGAATCTCAAAAAAAGTTCACGATTAGAATTAGTTTTATTTGTTAAGTAACGCGAATGAGCTTTTCTTTTTACATTACGTAAATTAATTAATCTTTTATTCGACCAAGGAATTTTAAACCTTTTATTATGACGCGTTTTAGGCACATATAATTCAAAACCAGAATTAATTTTATCTAAAAATATGTCATAATTACCCTTTAGATTGGGGGATTTTAGCAGTTCATCCCAATCAAGACCGTTTAAATAATCCTGCAGTGCAACAAAATTGGTTTTGGAAAAGTTATAAGATAACGCGGAATTTATATCATTAATATTGAAATAATCAAGAAAAGTAAGCTCTAAAAGTAAGGCTTTGTGATGGATTTTATTGGAATCAATAAGATCCAGGGCCTCAGAAATTTCAAAATTAATTTCATTATTTACAAAAATTAAATCCAAAATCCTATTTAAAGAATTCCGGATAGAGTTTATTTAAAACAAGTCCAAAGAGAGAAGACCATCGATGACTATTTGCTCCCCCTCATGAATGGCACTAAATCTTTATCACCATCCACATTCCTCCAAGTTACATCACCAATATTAAAGTCACCCAATACACAAGGCAATTGAGTGGCTTTAAGACGAGCAACAACACTACTAATAAAGGGTGATTTTTTAAGAGGTTGAGAACTTTTTTTAAAAAAAAAACACAAAAAATTCGAAAAAATGAATGAAATATTTATTTGAATCGATAGTTTGAACCTTGCAATTTAATGTTTAAAGATAATTTCATGCAAATGTTGACCGCGGCTGCGTCTCAGGTAGCCCATCCGCTGAGTCCAATTTTGGCATACTCTTTCACACATATCGGCCGGTATCTCACGAATGAATGCATGGATGTTGGCTTCCAGTGCGTCAATCGAAGCGGGCTTGTCCCTATAGACATTAGCCTTGACATACCCCCACAAAAAATAATCTAATGGTGTCAAATCGCACGATCTAGGCGGCCAATTGACCGGCCCGAAACGTGAAATTAACTGTTCACCAAACTCGCCTCGCAATTGCGCCATTGTTTCGCGTGCTGTGTGGCATGTGGCACCGTCTTGTTGAAACCACATATCATGCAAGTCAAGAACTTCCATTTCGGGCAAAAAAAAGTTTGTTATCATCGCTCGGTAGCGTTCACCATTGACAGTGACAGTATTTCGCGGTCTTCTGTCACACTAGCTGATACGGCCGCAATATTTTCTTCACTACGCACAGTACGTAAACGTGTTGGTGGTTTAATGTCCAACAAAGTAAATTTGGTGCGAAATTTGGTCACAATCTTCCGAATAGACTGCTCAGAAGGTCGAGAATGCCGATCATAAAATGGAAGCAGCGCGCGATGAACATTTCGAAGCGAGCACGAATTTTGATAGTAAAATTCAATAATTTGCAAGCGTTGTTCATTTGTAAGACGATCCATGGTTAAATTGCAAACCAAACTGAAGCTGTTTGACAGTGACACAAGGTACTAAACACACGTCAGCTGTCAAAACCAGTGTTGCCAAAACCAAACCAGCTAAAAAATCACCCTTTATTACCAATATGTTTTTCATACACGCTGGCAACACTGTTTGGAGGAACGTAGGAGACAAAAACATACAGCTGATAATGCACGTCATGAACAAAATCGATACACACACACATCTGTTCAACATCAACCGATCGTTACTCCAACGTAATTTGCCTACTTTGAAGAAGAGATGAGACAGCTATTAAAACTCCCCCACCTCTTTCACTGCTTGCTCGGCAGCGGTCATTTCGGTAAACTACATACGCTGAATATAAGATCTCTGCTGAAAAAATGCGTGGGTGCAGTCATGTCTCCGTTAAAACAATAACATCATATTGGTGGTCAGAGAGTTTCTTTTATTTTTGTTCTCATACCACCAATATTTTGATAATAAATGGAATATTTATTTACAACGGAGGTGCTTTGCCGGCGCAGATGATCAATGTTTATGTTTTGTTTTCTGCGATTGGCAAAGCAACTCCGTTTTTTGAAATGAATTTCTTAACGCGAATTCCCGACGGCCAAATGGACGAATCTAAAGCGCGCGCGTAGAACTCACTCGGTAATTTAATTTTAAAATTAATAAAATTTAATTTAGTTATGTCGGCGGTCGGCTTAACTAATTTAAAACACGAAATATGGTCACTCGATGTGGCCAATTTAGTTGAAATATAATTTACCAGTGCATTTTCAGACGTGTTCACGTGAAAACCGGCAGCATGCAGTTCCATTAGAGGAGTAGCAACAAGATTTAGGGCAGAAATGTCATTACCAATTACTGGCGAATTCTTTTTTGCACGTTTTTTATTTTTCCGCGGTTTTTTACGCGACGCTTTGCTTAATTTGTCGGTGCCTCCGGAAGCAATATCGATTTCAATAGACTGCGGCACCTGCGGTTGTGCATTATTACCAATGGGTACAACAATTTTTGGCACTTTGGTGTCAACTAAAACAGAATTTGATTCCGACGGTACTTCCACGGCACTGATTCTTTGCGTAGAATTATATTTCAACTCGCGAATTTCCGATTTCATTAAACTCAGTTCATTTGTTAATGCACTGAGTTTAGAAATTAGTCCCAACAATGGCAAATTATTGCAGATTACGCACTTAAAGCATAGTCCCTCACTTGACTTCATGAGCTGGAGGGCCGCTTCCGAAAGTTTCACACAATGTGTGTGGAATCTTCTGGAGCAAATCCCACCGCAGCTCACAAAATCTCCAGACAATATGCCAGAATTGCATTCTCCACAACTATCCACCATTTTAAGAAAATTAATTAAATTTAATTAATTAATTTTAATTAATTAAATTAATTAAATAAAACAATAAAAATTGCGTTAAAAATAATATTATGCGGTAACAAAAAAAATTCAAACAAAGCAATTGACAAGCGTGTTCGCGGGGCAAAGCTTTCGGGCTGGGCATAAACACAGGAGGTATTTTGGGCTTTCTTTCTTTTTCTCGTTTCTGGAACTTCTACAGAATTCATTCGAATAGACGCCAAGCCTAATTGTATAATTGCCCATGAGTCCTGTTATGACATCGTTGATCGTGCTTATGTGTAGTCTTTTAAGGGATAGAAGTTAGGTAAAGCGGTTAAAATCCAGTCTAGGCCAAAGCTGTCTGGTGGCAAGTGTAACATCAACTTATTTGTAGTTTCTGCTCAGCTCTGTGTTATGAGCTTAACATAGAATGACAGAGAACAAGCACCGCTCACAGGCAGATGTCACTTACCACACTTGTCTTCGAAATTCTACAACTTCGAAAAAGAACCTGGCAGAAGCGATTTCCGGCTATATGCTGCTTTCTTTTGCACTTGAACTCCCATCCAACTAGGAACTCTTAAGCGTCAGTTATTAGAATAAGAGTACTATAGTTTTAAAAAAAAGCTTAATTAATTTTGTTGTGCTAAGATCACATATGGACGATAAATAATCGTATAAGTTGTACCATAGTGAGATAAAATTAGGAACGAGATAGCAGTATAAAAGGTAAGAGTTTGGATACAGACCGACATTTTTTTTTGCAATTGGTTTAATCATGCGTTTCCATAGGATCTTTGTTGGTATGCTTGGTAAAGCAATTTATCGAATAGTGCTTGTGTTCATCGAGGCTTTACAGGCATCCTGAACATCATTCACGTGGGGAATAGATGAATTGTCCACTTTGTTCAAGCACGTGGTACGTCATTCGGGCACAAAATATTGACCCGTAGAATCACCAAAACCTCAACAAAGTTCATCCTAACCTGTCCAGCACGTGGAGCCATCAGCAAGCTCCCAATACATACAGCAATCAGTCGACAAATCTACATATGCGTGTACAACTCCACCGATAACCAAAATATTCATTCATTTTCA
Organism: Brachyopa scutellaris; assembly: GCA_949775065.1. NCBI lineage: Eukaryota > Metazoa > Arthropoda > Insecta > Diptera > Syrphidae > Brachyopa > Brachyopa scutellaris. Next base: position 81,572,716 of record OX459113.1, read on the forward strand.
TTATTCAATTTCAATAGTCACCTCTCCCCACGACCTAACCCTGAGCAGCCGGAAGAAAACCGTTAGTAAGGGAGCATTGGAGGTGAATTGAATGGGAATGTGTGTAACACTATTAACATGAAAGTGTAATGTCATCGTTGCTTCCTTCATTTAATAGCAGTTGGCATATGGACGCAGTCGCAACCACTTGTACTGCGAACATATGCTACACAAGGCAAGTAGATTGGTTTTATTGACTGCCTCAACTTAGAGTGATAGCTTCTAAGTATGCAAGGGGCATGCGGCATACCTACGTATGTATATTCTACTATTTTTCAGATCTGTGTTGTGTTGTGCGTAACCCTTAAACCCTACCCATCCGTGGAGAGACACTATTACTACCCTGGGGTCCAGAGGCCCCAACATATTTATGTTCTTATTTCAAAAATCAAAAAAACATTTTAATTAAAATAATTTTTTGTTAAGATTACACACTTAGTCCAATGATTTAAATAACTTAAAGTTCAGAATAGAGGTACTCCTGGCACACAGTTTGGCTATGTTCGCCGCAGAGGGGGTTTCGACACCTACCACATCTGATTTTTGTCCTCCGGCCATTATCCCTTGGACATATTGCACATTATTATTTCGTAGTAATAGCAGCATTTGACTCAACTAATGGCAGTTTCTTTACTAAAATATCTCTCGAGAACCTGGAGATTCGCAGGTAAAGTTGGCCAAGTAAATCGTTCTTCAATTTGTAGCGTGATGAGGTCATGTCAACACAACATTATGCGCATAGTCGACAATAATTTTTGATATTTTGTATTTTGACGGACATTATTTTTAATTATTATCTTTAAATGTATTTAATTTATCTACTTACCAATCAAACGTATTAAAAAAAAAGAAAAAACGAAAACTTGAAAATACTACAGTATTCCTACCCAGGGGACCCGGACGTTGCTATAAAAACGACCGACGGCACATATGGATAACTGATTACAGGCTGCCTACTGACGTTGTTTGAGATAACCTTGAATGGCGCCATCGTAAGTTTCGTAGTTTTAGAAATATTCACCAAAGTTTAGTTTGAGCATCGCGCTGGATCCCAGGGTAGGGTTTAAGGGTTAATACAAGCAACAACCACAAGCAGACATTTGCCAGGGCAAAAAATGCATCAACAGGCTCATCATTTACTGCTGGTGTTAGTGGTTAGACAACACTACATTACAATACTACCACAAGCATTAAAGAAACAAATAATAACAAAAATATACATTATTAGTATTTACATATGTGCGAGGGACTACGTTACGCAATACATTTTTTAGTGCAATCTTGTTAAGATTAAAGTCAAGAAAGTTTACACTTAATTTATAGGGTTAACTCATGCGGTCAATGGGCTCATGCATCCCGTAAATCTATACTATGCAGGTTATGCGATCCCCCACGAAAGTTTAATCCTAAACAGGATAAAAATTCAGGTGCATCAATCAGACCTGAGATCAGTTGATGCATAAAAATGATATCGTTACTGACCCTTCTTTGAGCCAAAGGTTTTATCCGATGCAAATATGGAGGGAGGTCAAAAGGTTCGTCTCAAGGAAGACCTTTTTTAATTTGAATGGAGCAATAAGTATGGAAACAGTTTATTGAAATAAGGATTAATATGCACTATGTGGTGTGGAATACCAGTGGAAAGTGCATTGTTTATTTAGATAAAATTCAAATATTTGTTATGAGAGTCGCGTGAAGAACGAAGAGTTTGTTACTGAGAGTATGAAGTAGACGTGCTAACTATTGAGTTTATTCTCTGGCTTGGAAATGGGTTATAAAAGAATAAGATTCCTTTCTCCGAGGAAGTTTTCTCGGCGCATTCCCAGGTACTTCACTACTTCACGATAAATACTGCAGAAGTAACAGGAAAGAGGACTTGTGGTTACTTCTACATGGTGTTGGTTAAACGTAGGAACCTAGTCAGACTCATAAAGTTAGCTGGGTGGTTATCATTAAGCTATTTTTTTTGCGTTTAGGGGTTTCAATACTAGCATGGCTGTTAGTCTGTCGGAAGAAAAACACGTGAAAAGATTTTAATGTTTTTTTTCTACAAGTTATCGCTCCTAAAGTTTCCATATGAAGTTGACTGATTCTGGATGTTTCTGGTACGTTTATAAATATGTAATGTCTCAATAAAAAACAGTTGTTCCTTTAACTTAGAACAAACTTACTTTTATTTAATTAACTTGTATTTCTTATAAGCTAGATACTAGACAATAGAATACTTATTAGCAAAGTTGAACATGAGGGAAATGGCAAAGCGAACTCTTCAGCGACTGTGACTCGAATGCCATTCAATACAAACGTCAAACACAGAGACGATTGAAAGACAATATGGTTCCCGTTTATTGTGATCTTCACGTTACAATTATACTTCAAATATATAAATAGATATAGGTAAGATTAGATTAAAAGAAGTTAGAAGGCTAAGCCGTGCTTGACAGTCCCATTCTTTTGGCATGCTTTCTCAGGTGACAGTGTCCGGAAAGTATTCCGATTAGAGTTCTTAACTTTGCCCCTAGTCTAAGGATTGCGTTGTTCCTTTTGTGGTCTTGAGTCCGCCAAAGAGCCTTGTCCACCCCATGCCATGCCTCTCTATTCTTCCATCTCTGTCCCCACCCCAGTACCCTCCCTTTCTTGCTAATTTATCTGCAAGTTCATTTTCGTCTACACCAGAGTGTCCTGGTAACCATCATAGTTTGCCCTTTTCTGTCTGCTTTGTATTTTAGGCACAGAGTGGTATCCTTCTCCAATTGCCGTTTAATCGATGCACGATTCTAGAGCTCTGAGCTCGGCCTGACTGTCGATGTAGATGGTGATATCCTTATCTGATATAACCTTCATCACCAACAACTCCGCCGCTTCCCGCACTACTTGAACCTCAGTCTGAAAGACACTACAGTCATCCGGAAGTCTTTAAGACGTGTTTATCTCCAGTTCCCTCCAATAACCTCCAGAACCCGTGTCATTGTCGGATTTCGACCCATCCGTGAAGACTGCAATATGTTTTTGCCGTGTAGGCGCAATGCTGCCCCAACTTTCTCTCTCCGGGTAAGTACGTTATCCGATGTTACCGATCTATTAAGGTTGTCAGTTTAAAGTTCATTAAGAATAGTGCTATGACCGTAGCTTTTATTCCTGAAGTAGCCTACGTTAATGAGTCCAGTCACACTCTTGCCTGCCAGGTGCATTGTATAAATAAATAAATAAAGACCAAAGCCTAATCATGTGTTCTTTGCCATCTCCGCGTTGAGCAGTTCAGTAATTCCCGAAATACTGGGTTGCCAACATGCAACTACCTGCTCAATTGTCTAACCGCTAACACAAGCGCCTATCCTAGCGCAAGTAAAGTTATTTTGATTTCACTACGTTGCAAGACTCGGTTTTCCCCCGAGCAAAGTGGGGAGCACCTGCATTGAAATATCAAGGATAAGAACATCACAACACAATAATAGATGGGTGGGTGGTAAATGCTAAAACATCTGCTTGCTTTCACCGTGCAAAGATGCTAAAATCCTGACACATTCGAATCCTCTCTGGGTTACAAGGTGTTCCAGTACATACATACATATAAGTACATTTGCCAGATTGTTAATTATCTCAGAATTTCCCACGTAACGCTTCTTTGAACTCAATGGTTCACTTAAAAACGCCAACAATAAATAGCACGCATGTATATTTCTTTTTACTGAAGCCTTGTTTTTCAAATGAAAAGGACGTGAACAGTTTAATTGGAAAATACCAGTGATAGGATTTAGCCTAATCACCGTAAGAAAATATAATTTGTTTTCTATCAGGAATTTGGTGCCCTACTAACAATTGCTAAATAGCAAAAAGCTCCACTTCTCGGTACCGGTTGAGCGGCCAAAAATGCACCTTTATCTGGTGACTTTTCAAATATTTCCGGCTTAGGATGTGACTGTGCCGGTGCATTATCCACATGAGTCTTCATTTCTGGCGGCTGAGGGAATGGCACATTAATTATTTGAAAGAGAGCAGAAAAGAATTCCTTACCAGCACGCTCCTGACATTAAGTAAACGTCCCTTTGGTGGTTTCACATGAAATGGTGGCTTCAAACAGCCAGCCTCAGTCGACTTTACCAAATGATAGAGCAGATCATTTCGAAGGCGAGCTTCCTCAATGGAATTGAACTCGGACTTAAGTTTATTAACCCATGCGATGGCTAAAGTCTTGTCTGCCATGCTCAGACGATCACGAACGCAGATGTTGAACTGATGCAGCTGCATGTTAAATTCGTAATTTAGATTATCTATGACGTTTTCCATCGTGATGGCAAAATAATTGACAAAAATAATTTGTTTTTTATTTTCCTCTAAATCTAATATTTGAAAGTGAAACAAATGACGTACTGTGATAACTTAAATGTGACTGAGATTTACGAAATTTATATTTGAAGGCAATAATTGTATTTAACAAAATCGTTACAGTAGGTACTCGTTGGAGTTAGGATGAGATTATCACGTATAACAAAACTCTTTAAGTGTATTTGAACATATAAAAGGTTTCAAAATGAGGCTAAAGAGACGAGCAAAAAACATAAGTATCTACATATGTATATCTATATACAGTGGAAGTCGCTTATAACGACGGTGAAGGGACCGAGCAAATGTGGTCGTTATAACCGACGGTCGTTACATCCGACTGCCCTCCATAAGTATTCAGAGAAATTATACAGAGTTCATGCATAAATTAATTTGTCTTTCTTTTTGAAGTTTAACAAAATAAATCACTCCAAACTCGTGTGCTATTACGCTATTTTTTCACCTGACTCCAAACGGCAGAAAATCGCTGCCTTTACTTCTACAGAAAAGTTCCTACGTTTTCTAGAACTCATGGCTGCATTAGAAAATAAAATCAATAAACTCCTAACTAATATCCTACTTTTTAATTTCAATGCGTTAACTCAAATAAATACACAAAACACTAGAACTAAGATCAGCTATCCTGGCGATAATAATAATATGCAACAGATACACAGCTGCACAATGTAGAACGACCATCATCGGCGGCGCAAAAAAAAAAAACACTCAAAATGTGTGTAAAATCACTAGAATGAACCTGAAATATTCAGATTAACGTACGTACATACATACATATGCATATACGTAAATGGGTATGTAATTTTTTGTAAATTTTCTCTCACTTCGTCGTTATAGGCGACGAAATCGATTCTTTCTTCCCGAAAATTGGTCGTTATATCCGAACCGTCGTTATATACGACGACGTTATATCCGACGGTAGAATAGCTTAATATATAAAGAAACCAACCAACTGAAAGGAAAATGGTCGTTATAAGCGACTGGTCGTAATAAGCGAGGTCGTTATAAGTGACTTCCACTGTATATGTAAATGGTGTAAAAAAATGTATAGTAATTCATCAATTGAGGACGGCTGGGCCGATTTGGCTCACATTTTTTCAGTCGTTCCCCGTTCGTAATTGCCAGGAGAAGGTTTTTATGAAAGAAAATTTTGGGAAAACCATCTGGAAAAGTCGGAAAATTGGAAAAATCGAAATGTATGGAATTTTGTGTGCAATTGTTCAGGGATGGCTTTTCGAATGGAAAAATATAAAATTCTTAATCATCAATCAATTTCTACTTTTATTTTTTGCAATCTCTGTGGAAATAGATCCTGAAATAAATTAGACAACGACTGCCAATTTGAAGTTTTTTTAATTGAAACATAACTGAATGGCGAATAAAAACTCTTGAATTAATCAATTGTTTAAAGCAAAATGGGTGTTTGTGGAATTACAAAAGCCATTTTGTTTAAAACATGGTGAATAAATAAAGAAAGAAAAAGAAAGGGGCTTTTTATTTTTATCCACTGATATGGAACATCTCCATCAGTAATACAATATCTTCGTATGTTGTCACGAATCCTAGAAGAATATTTATAGCCGTTACAGTCTTGTGGGGCGAGTTGTGTGAACGTTTCTGGAAGCGAAGTTTTTAGACATTTTCCATCCAGTTCTGTTGTAAGGCCTTTAGATATATTTCGACTAGAATATCACAGCAGTCTAAAGTTACTTCGCTTGGACGGTCAAAATTCTGAAACAGGCTGCAAGTCTTCCAAATGCCATTTCAACACTCATCATTGCCGATTTCATAATCGGTAATTTAAAACTTTCTGTGATGTAGTTAAGCTTCTATTTTTGTCATAAGCTTTCATTAAATTTTTATCAAATCCGAAAATGCCGTTGCCAATAAAGTAGTATGGGGTGCATACTTCCTGCCCACTTAATGGTTTCGGGGTAGGTATGTTTAGTTATCCAAATGTTAATGAGCTATCTTTCTATATAACTACATATGATGCTCTTCGGTTCCCTCCAACATTAATATAAACAAATCTGCTGTGTGCATCAACCACAGCTAACAAAACGATACTAAACAATTCTTAAGAATCTATCGATTTTCTCTAGTTCTTGCAAAGTCATCACGGCAAGAATTAGTCGCCGTTGCTTCCTCGTATACGACATGTTTGCAAATGAAATGTCCTGACAGAATTTGCCCACCCAATGAAAAAATAAAAATTTCTGAAATGATGTCTGACATTATGTCGGAAATAAATATATCCCGTGGAGACTGGGTGTTATATGTATGTACCCATGTATACTTAAATCGTCAGAAAAATGCATATTCTCACACATTAATTTAATTTAATCAAAATTGGGGAGGAAAGCCTTTTCTAAATAATTCCCAAACATTCTTATGAAATGTCACCCATTCAGAATACAAATACAATCCACAAAATAAGTGTGGCAGCTTTCAAAAACCTCGCAAGAACTATTTGCGCTGTCTTTGATAGATGGCTCTACTTTTTTTTTGTTTTAATTGCCAATGATGAAGATCTGGTATTAATACTACAGTAGAATCTCGAAGAGATGAACTATTCCAAAAGATGAACTATCCAGAAAGATGAACGGAATTTTTTTACTATTGCAGTATTTTAAAAGATGAACGGGTTGATGTTTGGATACTCGAAAAGATGAATGCTCTGCTTATAATTTTTCTCTCTTCCCTATTCGTGTTTTAGTTATTCGTTGTTGATTCAAATAACCGTTATTCTTTGGAAAACTGTTCTTTTTTGCTTCATTTTGAATTTTTGCATTTCATTTCGTTTGTTTGCATACCAATGTGAAGTGAATTTATGTAGAGAAAGATGCCACCAGTTAAAGGCCGAGTAAAGTTTTAAATTTAAAAGAAAACTGCAAAGTGTTGAAAGACATCTTAACCAAAATGTAGTACCTACTCAAAATTAAGTACCTATTCCAAAAGATGAATATTTCGAAAAGATGAACAGAGCCTGCTTTTTATTCCTTCATCATTTCGAGATTCCACTGTATTTATATATTGTTATGTCAATATAACCTATGTCTTAGGTAAGACGATCTTTTTAATACGCCGCCGGAGAAGCCGGGGCGGGGCAGCTAGTTTAAAATAAACCAACGCTAAATAATACTAATTTCAAAAAGTACATGAAAACATACATATGTAATGTAAGACACCTCTTACACGTTCGTTCATTGTTAGAATCACCGATTCAGAATCTACGGTCCTAAATGTAAATTTCTCAGTCTCTAAATAAATGTCTTTTTTCGTTATTCATGACAAAAGTAACACAGAAGAATGTATCGCTGTCGCACATCCAATTCACCTTGTGTGGGAACAAAATCTTCTGTGTGGCCACACTTTACATCCTCTATAGTGGAGTGACAAAAAAGGATAACACAAAAAAAAAAAACGAAAATGAATAAATATCCCTACTATAAGATTTTTTTTTTGAATGTCCCGCAAGCTGCACTTAATGAAAAAGGAACAAACGACGGGCAACCTCATTGAATTACCTCTCGTTGTAGCAGGGTGGTGCAAGAAAACAAAGGAGTTTCAGTTAAAAGGATTATAGTGACGAAATGAAAAATAAAATCTCTGTCCTTTGTGTATGCGGTGTATGTGGTGTGCTTTAGAGTTACACATCCTGTAAGGATGCTAAATCTTAGTTGGATTAAAGACTACAGCGTTCTTTTGAAACACCACCATGTTTGTACATGTAACTGGTTTTATATCGCCTTTTTCTCCTGTTTAAGATAGGGCACCTCATTGTCGGTTTAACACAAAGCTTAATAATTTGCAAGATAAACTCGGACCTAGATAATAGGTTTGGGTTGGTTTTGGAACGCAGTGGAAATGCTTTAATTAGATTCCTTCGTATATGCATACAATGTTTTGTTCGTGTTGTAGGTGGATAAGACAGGTGAATTTGCAGCAGTAAGAAGCATCTACAAGTACCCGTGTACGGTGCTGAGCTCTGCAACACTATCATGTGTCGCAAAGGCTTAAGGACGATTTATGTAAAGAGCTGTAGCTTGTTTGGAGGGAAGGAGATTTATTTGTCTAATTAAAATATCACAGTTTTTCGGCAAGCTGAATTTGAAAATTATAATTTTCTCAGAAAAACGGCTACAATTAACATCTGGATATCACGTGCATGGAATTGGCGTGGAAGTCTGAGTCTGGACTGAGACTTTATTTTAGAAGTAACAAATTTATAATTGGTAATACATACTTTATATTCGTAGCCAAACAGACGACGTTGGCTATGCTATTTTTAACTGCTCACATAATACGTTGCATTGTATTTGGAAAATAAACCGACCGTGAGATGTGAGATCTGAACAGATATGTATTTGGGGATAGCTTTGGTGTCACTGAAAGTCAACGACTTGAATCCAGGTGTTTCCGAAAAAATTCAACTTGAATTTCATTTTCGTAAACAGTTTACTGTAACTTACAAAACGAAAATAAAAATCAGACGAAAACTAAAAGAAATCTAACAAAAGCTGTTAATATTAGTTTTATTTAATGTCAAACAATTCTTTGCTAGGCTGTACATCATAATTATCAATTAAAAAAAAAAAAAAAAAATTAATTTTAATATCTAGTGTCTCCGGCCTGTAGGTTAGGTTAGGTTATGGGGTGGCGGCTTAGCCTCACGTAGACCAGTGTTGGTCCATAGTGATACCGGCCTGTTACCTACTCCTCATGAATTGTATGAGCTTCTGAAGGTAGTTTATTATTGAAATGGTTTATTTTGTTGATGTGCCACTTAATATAAAAAATGTTTTGTTATTTTTTTTTCCTCCACTGTTTCGCTTTAATAAGTTATGAAATACTCTGCATTTACTACAAACCTAAATATTTGAGTTTAATTTTTAGGTAAAATACTATATTACCCCTTCGGATAAAAATATTTTTGTCAAACATGGAATTCTGTACAGCATTTTTCCTAAATTTTATCATTTTTATAGCATTAAACCACTTAACATATGTACATCCTTGACTTATTAATGTGTAGCAAAATAAAAAAAGGCTTTTGATACACCTGGAAAAATATTTCAAAAATGTCTTGTTCGTTTACTTTTATGCACCACTATGACTTTGTTTGACTTTTAGACAAACAGTATTTACTTCAGCAACCTACTTTTGACAATTTTTAAGGCAAAATATTAAGACCATTTCCTATGGGAAAAAAGTTGTATTTCAGCAAAAGATTCTGAAACACCCTGTAAATATTTTTTCTCAAAATTTTCAAATTGTATAGCCTTGGAAATTTCCTTCAAACAGAAAAAATTATCCCGATATCTTCATTCGCTTAGGAGCAAGGATTTTTGCAAGCAAAATAGTCAATTTGTCCCACTGTACGGCGCCGCAAAAATATTTACAGGGTGTTTCAGAATCTTCTGCTGAAATGCAACTTTTTTTCCAAAGGAAATGGTTTTAATATTTTACCTTAAAACTTGTCAAAAAATGGTCACTGAAGTAAATACAGTTTGTCTAAAAGTCACACAAAGTCACAGTGGTGGATCAAAGTAAACAAACAAGAATTTTTTTTAAATATTTTTGCAGGTGTTTCAAAAGCCCTCTTTTTTTATTTTGCTGCACATGCATGAGTGCAAATATACTGTTTCAGTGGAATTTTTAAGTCAAGAAAGTATGTTAAGTGGTTTAATGCTAAAAAATGATATAATTTAGGAAAAATGCTGTACAAAGTGTTCCAGAATTTCATGATAAACAAAGATATTTTTATCCAAAAAAAACAACCATATGTACCAAGAAAGTAAAAAACCAATGTGTTTTTAACCACCATACCAAATTTGTACACCCAGAACTCAAACGAAAATACAAAAAAAAAAAAAAAAATCAATTTTTCGTTTACACTAAAAATAACCTAACTTAAACTGGCTGTAATAATAAATCCAGTTATGTGTGCGATATTTGTTACGTGGAAAATGTAATCATTGAAAAGCAATTATTTGTCATGATTGTAGTAAGAAATAAGAAACTTCTTGTTAAAAAAACACGTTAATATGATTCTATTCTAGTTTGTTCACTGATTGATAATCACTTTCAAATGATTTATTATATCAAAATTTACATTTTTATTGTATGGGGTCAAATGACCCTTGCCGTCTTTCTTGGTAAGATGATTTTCCCGTCTTTCTTGTGTTAATGACTAAATAATTACAGCACAACTCTAGAATGCAATGAGCTGTAATGAAATTTTGGAAAGCATTATTTGACACTGAACAAAATACCGTTGGACGTGTTTCGTTGGATGTCTCTTGGTGTTCGGTTGAATTTTCTGTATATTTTTTAGAATAGGGCGAGAAAAACGATATGACAATGGAGTAGTGATGAGCAAAAATTCACTACCAGTGAATTATTCACCGTGAACGATAAATAACTGGTAACGTCTGTTAACGACTTGGAAATAAACAGTGAATCGCTAAAACGTGAATAGTTTCACGTCAGAGTTTGGAATTCGCTAATAACGATTTCACAGCAAAAGTCGCGGTCGTGAGTATAAACGTGAGGTGCGAGGCAGTGAATGATACGTAGAACAAAGCAGAACGCGGTGAACCATATTGTGTATACTATACTGAATAATGCTGCCTTGCGCGCACGAACATGTATGTATAGTGTGTTATGTATATTGTTCGCTGGGTTGCATTGAGAATTGCCGCTGAAAAAAGCGATGAAGGTTGAACTTCGTAGCGGTTCTAAGAATTTATGTGTGCTAGTTTAGTTCTGTGCATGCGAATATGTGACTTTAAGGAAATTTACATGCATTTGATTGTTTGGTGTTTAGGATTACGTATTTACGAAAAAAAAAGACTTTTAGATGCCGCCAATAACAAAGCGAAGAAAAACCTGTTTTTGGTGGAATTTCTTTGAATTGACAAAAGTTTCGCAAAATGTAATTTGTTCAATTTGAAAAGGCATATGGTAATCAAGCATCCGTTAATATCATTATTTTCTGGGGTAAGTTTATTTTTGAATTATTGCGTCGAAATATTTTTAACGGCACTAATAAGGATAGTATACATGCGAACGTATGTAAAGGGTGATTTTTTAAGAGGTTGAGAACTTTTTTTTAAAAAAAAACACAAAAAATTCGAAAAAATGAATGAAATATTTATTTGAATCGATAGTTTGAACCTTGCAATTTAATGTTTAAAGATAATTTCATGCAAATGTTGACCGCGGCTGCGTCTCAGGTAGCCCATCCGCTGAGTCCAATTTTGGCATACTCTTTTACACATATCGGCCGGTATCTCACGAATGAATGCATGGATGTTGGCTTCCAGTGCGTCAATCGAAGCGGGCTTGTCCCTATAGACATTAGCCTTGACATACCCCCACAAAAAATAATCTAATGGTGTCAAATCGCACGATCTAGGCGGCCAATTGACCGGCCCGAAACGTGAAATTAACTGTTCACCAAACTCGCCTCGCAATTGCGCCATTGTTTCGCGTGCTGTGTGGCATGTGGCACCGTCTTGTTGAAACCACATATCATGCAAGTCAAGAACTTCCATTTCGGGCAAAAAAAAGTTTGTTATCATCGCTCGGTAGCGTTCACCATTGACAGTAACGCTGCGATTCGCATCATCTTTGAAGAAATATGGCCCAATAATGCCGCCGGCCCATAAACCGCACCAAACAGTGGCTTTTTCGGGATGCATTGGTAGCTGTTGCAATGCTTCTGGCTGATCTTCACTCCAAATGCGGCAATTTTGCTTATTAACGTACCCATTCAACCAAAAATGAGCCTCATCGCTGAACACAATTTTTCGATAAATCGATAAAAAAAACATTTCGAACCAAGCACGAATTTTGATAGTAAAATTCAATAATTTGCAAGCGTTGTTCATTTGTAAGACGATCCATGGTTAAATTGCAAACCAAACTGAAGCTGTTTGACAGTGACACAAGGTACTAAACACACGTCAGCTGTCAAAACCAGTGTTGCCAAAACCAAACCAGCTAAAAAATCACCCTTTACATGCATATTTACACATTACATAGTCAATAATTCATTGTATGTAAATTATATGTAGTTTTATAGTAGTTTATGTAGTTTCATAGTCACATCGTCGTGAATTCACGTTCACTGGTTATATTCACAGTGAATAAAAAATCACGTTCACAGTTATACCAGTGAACATAAATTCACGACTTAGCCCAACTCTACAATGGAGTACTCATTTGATCTATGCTTAGCATCATGGCACCAATATCAGACAAATAATTTTTGATTTGGTGTTGCTCTATCCATTTAGTACTGAAAATGTACGTACGCTCATCTCTGATACTTTTGCGCCGTTATTGTGTATAGAAACGATTTTGGTTCAGGATTCCGACACCATCCATCAGAGCCATCTACTGAAAGTGAAAAACGACGTGTTGCATTGAAAAAATAAAAGTAACTAAAGCACGGTTCTAACGATCTGCGAGCAGAAAAGTTATTTAACATTTTTCACGAAATAGTATTGAAATTGATAATAGATCCGTTCAGGGTTAAACAAGCAAAATTAAAAGCTATAAAAGTATTTTATACACTTTGACAGCATCCTATAGAATGTAAATTTGTCCCTTCTTTCAAGTATCCAAAAAACAGCAATTTGATTGCGTAAAGTACAGAATACTGAATATCCTTCAGTTCAAACTCGTTTAATCCTCTTGTATGTGCTTGTATGTATGTATATTCGAGTTTGTACTTTATATATGTATGTTAGTAGTCTTTTACTGGGCATGTGATGCCAACACTTAATCGCAATGCTCCGAGCTCCATTATCAAACCCTGTTACGAATGCCAAAGCTGGCGAAATTAATGATATCCTTGATCAAACCGACCCCGTAACGAAATTACTAATTTTTGGTTAAATTACAACACCATTATTGGATCAATCGCAATCCAATTAAATTCACTTCACCGACCAAGGATAAAATATCAGTGGATTGCATACGCCAAAAATCAATCGGCAACCAAAAAACAGAAGCGATCTTTGGTGGTACAGCTCAGGTCTCTTATCACAAACTTCTGTGAGACCGCTCCCCTGACCCCAGACGCACTCCATCAACTCCACACGATTCCACCATCAGCATCATAGCTCCAGACGAGAGAGAGAGCCCTGCAACAACAAAAATTACCCCAGAAACAGACTTGGGTTCCTCAGCGATCTTCACACAACAAAACGCATACGGCAGGTAGTCCAGAAGATCCCCAACGACGAACAAGTGTCACAGCCAGCGAAAGTACACATTCTCAGTGAGTCATCAGCGAGCGCAAGTGCAGTACCCACGCACATGGTTTTCTGGTTTGATAATTTTTTTTTATTTGGTCTCTGAACTCAGTTTTGAGAATTTTGATTTCGAATGTTAATTACTTTTCATTTGTTGTAAGAAAAAAAAAAATATACAATTAAAGTAGTAAGGGTAATCTAAGCTTAAACGGGAAAATATTGCACATAAGAAGTTAGGAAAACACAGGAAAATACGTAAAACAAAAAAGGTATGGATCAAAGCGAAAAGAATAAATATCACAGGTAATATTGCCCTGAGTGTATTTGCATTTCTAAATCTACATTATACCTTTGCCTAAAGTCTACATTTGTTTCCTGAAAGTGAGAAACATATTGCATTGGATCGTGTAAGGAGCTTGTGATCACAACTTTGACGAACAACAATCTATCCAATCAACGAATAAATTATATGACCACGGATGCTGAAAAAACAAAGTAAGTGTTATTTATTCTCATCACTTTAGTAGAGATCATTGAAATATATATACGTATAAGTAATATTCACATCGACCGTCAATTTGGGTTAGTAAAGTGCCATATTTTCCTTAATAAGAGTAAATTTTTTTTTTTGAAGATCGAAATAATACATAAAATAATGGAATTAATTGCTAAATACTAGAAGATATAAAGACTAAATTTATAAAGAGATAAGTGAACTATATAAGATATGAATTAAATACAACAATTACAAACTACACACTAATCTAAATCAGATAAAATATCAAACATAATAAGAGTCAAACCTAATTAAAGAATTTTGTCAGAGAGTGATGTATCCATCTAAACTAAGTACGGTTAGTTTTAATAAATGAATTTATAACGTAATGCAGTGAATTGAGTTAAACTTGTGGGGTTGTTTATGATCGGACGTTTTCTTTCAGGATGTCGTAAGTAGAGCATCAACATTTTATTGGATTAGGGACAGCATTTTATATTAACGGTGCGAATGTTGTCATGGCGTGTCATTGACATATAGGGAGGGAACAAATGCACCTTAGCAACATACCATCAAAGTTGCTAATCTCATAAGAGTAGTACAGATCGGTAGTTCGTAAATAGTGGATTGATTCAAATTTTCTTTGATAAAACCTTAACATGAAGTAGGTTATCTTCTGTTGTTGAGTTTGGTAGGAAGGGCAAAGAACCACCCCCTTATCCGACGAGTTTAGTTGAGCCATGCCGCCAGCATGTCAAGGTATGCCTAACATAACCAAACGTGGACACCAGCAGCAACAAAGATATGGCGCCCCAACGTATCGGCCTTGTTTTAAACAAAGGATATTAGTGATTTAATTGTCATCATACCACTGTAAGTCCCGAATACACTTGTATTTTGCAAAATGTTTCGCGTTGCGACAGTGTTGTAGTAAAATCAAACGTTTTTTAAACAAGCTTACTTTTTACATAATAACATCTTCCTTAAATTATTTAGTTCTTGAACAGGTATCAATAAGTCCCATTAAATGATATTTTAATTCGTTTATTGCGTTGCAATTAATCCTCCGTTCAAGTAGAGAACATGATTTTGCGGCAAAGCATTTTGGTCTTCATATAGTAAAGTCATTTAAGATACAAACTTAGCGTGGTACTTAGAGTTGCGACTATGTGATAGATCAAATTGTGTTAATAAATTAATCCGTTTATTCAACACCTTGAAAGGAAAATATGGTCCTGTGATTGTAGTACAAATTCAGTCATATGCAGCTATTTCTTTCAATTACAATAAACCAACAACAATCGATGGAATTTCGATTTGGAAATCCTTATGTAGATTTAAACAGATAGTTAGAAAGTCCGATCATATCAACCCCAGTTATTAATGATAGTTATTTTTCTATTAGAAAGATTTACAAAAAGTATAATAAAATTTTTTACAGAGTTAGAAATATATTTTTAATTTCAATATTATCCCTAATAATATTTCAAAATGGAAACAAGATCCAATATGAATAGTACTCGACCCAAAACTTCGCGTCGTTTAAACCCCAATCAGTCGAGAAAATCCCATCAGAGTAATAATAACTCACAAAGAATTGAGTCTAGACCTAGAGTAACAAGAACACCTCCATCAAGTAATTCGATTTCAGTTAATCGGTCGGGTAATCAATCTCTCAGACAGGTACAAACTTTACCAGTCGGTGGAACAGCTAATCAATCTGCTACTAATGCAGTTGCTGCCTATCAAAGTCAGCAAATTGCTAACCCACATTCTGAACAGAATCCTGTTCCAAACATTGATGATCAGCCTTCCACTAGCAGAGCTTATTTTGAAAGAGTACAATTAGCCAATCAGAGAGTAGATGAACCACCTCCAAGGGTCATCGAACCTGAAAATTTAAACAACATTCAACCACCTGTAGTTCAGAATTTGAATGATAGTCGTGATGTTGAATCCATTGCTTCTGCATTTCAAAGGATTCTTGAAGCAAGCCAACGCGTGTATCTAGCCGAACTAAAAACTATCCGTGATACTATGGTGGAACGGTTTGAAAATTTAAATCTGAATGCGCCTCCTTCACGGCCAAATGAAGAACATGATCGTACCCAAGTAAACCCGAACTTTCCCGCAGAGTTTGATCGATTTTTAAACGGTTCCTTTTCCACGAACAATCGCCCTTCGCAGATAAGTCATATCTCAAATTCGAATGCTGGTTCATCAAATTCTTTCTGCAAGATTGAAAAATGGAACATTGTGTTCGATGGCAGTGACAATGTTAGCGATTTCTTGTTCAAAGTAGAAACTTTGAGAGAAAGGTCACAGTGCACCTGGGATCATCTTTTAGCGAATTTTCACGTTCTCCTAAAAGGAAAGGCGGATACCTGGTTCTGGCTGTTTTCCAAAAAGAATCCCAATGCTCCGTATGGTCAACTCAAATACGCCCTTATAAAAGAATTTGGGAAGTTAGAAGACGACCAAGACCAAATTATAAGGATGTTAGGAAGACGTCAGGGATTCAAAGAGTCCTTTGACGAATTCTATACTGACCTTACAACGATGAACGAAAGACTTCGCGAACCGATGAGTGACCTTAAGTTAATCGACCTTATGAAGAAAAATGCTAAGGAAAACATAGGAGCACTTTTGTTTCCTTATCAATTAACTTCCTTAGAGCATTTGAGAGATGTTGCTCGTCGAGCTGAGAAGTTCATTCAGCACCAAAGTGCTCACAGGCAACCATATTTTAAGAGAAGTGTTAATGAGATCGATCCGCATGAAGTGAATTTTTGCGAAGCCGAAGAGTGTCCCGATCAAGCAGAAGTTGCAGCATTTTCTACCAATCGTTATACAACTAAAAGTTCTTTGGACACATCCCGTATGAAATGTTGGAACTGTGATGAAGTAGGACACTCTTTTTATGACTGCACGTCAGAACAAAGAAATTTGTTTTGTTACCGGTGTGGTGAGAAAAATGTTATTACACCAAACTGCAAAAATCATCCGGTAAACAAAACAAGGAGCGAGATGGCTACCGGGGACTCTCGTTCCAACAACAAACCCCCGAGTTACTAATTTCAACGCCAAAGACATCAGTGAGGCAAAGCCAATCTGATGTCAAAATCTTACCTGATATGACTAATCCCACTTTGCCTGTTCATTCTAAACCTGTAGTATTAGCAAAGCCTCGGCTACAATTTGCTGATGCTAACACTCAGACGGAAAACCGCCATCTTTCCTTACACCAAAGAAAACTTAACTATGAACTTGCTAAGTCCAGAATCTTTAAGACAACTGGAGATAAACAAAGATCATCTGATAAGATTCTTAAGTGTAGATGCAGATACAAATGCAGAAAGAAGTACAAACGAATAGTAGAGTCTACGTTTGTCAATGATAGCACGGATTTAAGACCTTTTATCAATGTTAAAATAGGCTCTGAAACCGTATATGCTCTGCTTGACTCTGGTGCGTCTGTATGTGTTCTTGGTAAGGATTGTTTTGAGTTCCTCAAAAGAAACTCAATTAAAATCAAGAATATGACATCAACTCTCAGCACTGCTGATGGAACCAAGCAAAAGATACATGGTTTCTGTACTTTACCTGTTGTCTTCAACAATAAAACTCATAACATTGACTTCTATATCGTTCCCACTCTTCAACAGCAAGCTTATCTGGGCATAAGCTTCTGGAAAGTATTTAACGTTGCCCCACAGATTGTCTCTGAACTTTCTGTATCTGAGAATAAAACTTCTGACTTAAATCTTCATGACTTAACTCCAATTCAGCGCTATGAGCTGGAGAAAGTAATCTCGCTTTTCCCATCGTTTTCGAAGCTTGGTTTAGGACGAACCGATAAAGAGATGCACTTTATTGATACGGGCAATGCTGTTCCAATAAAGTCGAAACACTTCCCTCTCTCTCCACCTCGGCAAGCGGAAGCATACAAGGAATTGGACAGAATGCTTGCCTCTGGCGTAATAGAGGAAAGTAATAGCCCTTGGTCATCTCCAGTCGTATTAGTCCAAAAACCAGGCAAGGTTAGACTCTGCTTGGATTCACGTAAGCTCAACAGTGTTACGAAGGGGGATGCTTATCCGTTGCCACATATTGGTGGATTACTCAGTAGGTTGAAAGACACCCACTTCATTTCGGGGATTGACCTCAAGGATGCCTTCTGGCAAATCCCACTTGAAGAGGGGTCAAAAGAAAAGACGGCATTTGCTGTACCGGGACGGCCACTGTACCATTTTACAGTAATGCCGTTCGGGTTATGCAACGCCCCACAGAGAATGAGTCGTCTTATGGATAGGGTCATACCAGCTCGAATCCGTGAGAACGTCTTCATTTATTTAGACGATCTACTAGTATGTTCGGCAACCCTCGATGAGCATCTTTCTTTGTTGGCTGAGGTAGCGAAGTGTCTAAGTGAGGCGAAGCTTACAATTAATGTGGGAAAAAGCAAGTTTTGCCAGAGAGAGATCAAGTACCTTGGCTATATAGTTGGCCAAGGTTGCTTGAAAACCGACCAGTCTAAGGTAAACGCCATTACCGAATTTCCTTTGCCAAAAACACCTCGGCAAATCCGACGCTTCCTTGGAATGACTGGTTGGTATAGGCAGTTTATCTCAAACTTCTCTGAGCTTGCTGCTCCATTGACCAATTGTCTTCGTAAATCGAAAGCGTTCATTCTGTCTGACGATGCGGTAACAGCCTTCCAGAATCTAAAATCTGCTCTGACTTCCGCCCCAGTTTTAGCGCAACCGGATTTTTCGAAACCCTTTATAATCCAATGCGATGCTTCTAGCACCGGAGTTGGCGGGGTCCTTTACCAGGTCAATGAAGATGGAAATGAGCGTCCCATAGCTTATGTTTCCCAGAAGCTGAACAAAGCCCAGCAAAACTATTCTGTGTCCGAGTTAGAATGTTTGGCAGCGATCATGTGCGTAAAAAAATTTCGACCCTATATCGAAGGTCTATCCTTCAAAATTATAACGGACCATTCAAGCCTAAAATGGCTAATGTCCCAAAAGGACTTGAATGGGCGGCTTGCAAGATGGAGCCTTAAGCTCCAAGGTTATAATTTTGACATCGAGCACCGGAAGGGATCGCTAAACATCGTGCCAGATACTCTATCTCGGGCAAACATGGACGAAATTGAAACCAGCGAGTGCATCGTCAGGGCAGATATTGACCTTACATCGAAACATTTCTTGTCTGAATCCTATGAAAAACTTAGAGCGGAAATTGCTGAAAAGAAGGACCAGCTACCAGACCTTTGCACATCTGAAGGATTTGTTTATACAAGAGTTCGATTTCGGAAAGGAGTAGAGGACGAAGAGGATGAACTGTGGCGGTTATGGTTGCCTCAAGAATTAACGCCCTTAGCGATTAAAAACGCTCATGATCTTACCGGATTGCACGGCGGGGTTGCCAAAACATTAGCTAGAGTTCGCCAAAAATACTTTTGGCCGGGAATGGTCAAGGAAATTAAAGCGTATGTAAGTGCTTGCGAGGTATGTAAGGGTATCAAACCCGTTAACGTTAGTCTTCGCCCAAAAATGGGCAAACAAATTGTGACCGAACGGATAATGCAGCGCTTATATATTGATTTTCTTGGACCATATCCTCGTACAAAAGCTGGCAACTCCTCGCTACTCATAGCAATCGACCACTTTTCAAAGTTCATCTTTCTAAAGCCTTTTAAAAAAGCGTCATCAGCAAATGTAGTTGATTACCTCGAGTCCGATGTGTTTCATCTTTTTGGCATTCCTCAATATCTACACAGCGATAATGGGAAACAGTTCATTTCCAAGGAATTCGCAAAGCTACTTCAAACTTATAATATAAAGCACGTTAAAACCGGACTTTATTCTCCTCAGGCGAATGCCTCTGAAATGGCGAATAGGGAGATTTTAGCGAAGCTGCGTGTTTTAATAAAAGACCAACATTCCGGTTGGGATAAATATATATCACTGATAGCAGCGACTCTTAGGAGTGATCATCACTCGGCAACAAACTGTTCTCCTTATTTTGCCATGTTTGGCCAACAGATGATCTTAGACGGGTCAGAATATGAAATTTTGGCTAATCTGAAATGTCTGAAGGAAGCTTCGATAGAAGTCACTTCAAAATCAGATCGGATGCAAATCATTAGAGACCGCATCAAGAAGAATCTGGCAATGGCTCATGATAAGGGAGAAAAAACTTACAACCTCCGAGCTAGGGATATACAATTCAAAATAGGGCAAGAGGTTTTTAGGCGAAATTTCGGTCAAAGTTCTTTTCCGGAAGGAAAGAACGCTAAGTTCTTTCCTAAATTCCTGAAGTGTAGAATCCGTCGACGACTTGGAAAATGTCTGTATGAACTAGAGGACCTTCAAGGTAGGTTAGTAGGAACTTTTCACGCGAAAGATATAAGACCCTAGGAGCAAAATCTCGCTTTCCTTTTTGTTTCGTCCCACAAGGATAGAAAACAAAGAAGGTTTGTTACGGAATTTTGCCATCACATGCGATTATTTACTCAAATATTTTTTGAGAACACTATTATTATTTTTTTTATTCCGCGCCCTCAACTCTGCTGTGTGAACAAGTCCCGATCAAACTGCTAGAAAACATCGCCAAACCATCCCTGTTTTACAATTCACACTGAACTAGCATTCCGCTGGGACTTGCTAACCTACAGGAAGTAAATTGAACACGCTCGTGAGTGATTTGAGTAGTGGACTGGCAGATTTTCGATGGACGGGTGAGGGTCTTTTCTCTGGTGGCGGTCATGGAGTGAACAAGTGCGGTTTCCAAAAGCACTCCAAACTATAAAATTTACCAAATTATTTTTCTTTACGTTTCACAATAATTGATCACATATCAAGCCAAAAAGCTGATCGCCTGCAAAAACTAATTTTTGGTTAAATTACAACACCATTATTGGATCAATCGCAATCCAATTAAATTCACTTCACCGACCAAGGATAAAATATCAGTGGATTGCATACGCCAAAAATCAATCGGCAACCAAAAAACAGAAGCGATCTTTGGTGGTACAGCTCAGGTCTCTTATCACAAACTTCTGTGAGACCGCTCCCCTGACCCCAGACGCACTCCATCAACTCCACACGATTCCACCATCAGCATCATAGCTCCAGGCGAGAGAGAGAGCCCTGCAACAACAAAAATTACCCCAGAAACAGACTTGGGTTCCTCAGCGATCTTCACACAACAAAACGCATACGGCAGGTAGTCCAGAAGATCCCCAACGACGAACAAGTGTCACAGCCAGCGAAAGTACACATTCTCAGTGAGTCATCAGCGAGCGCAAGTGCAGTACCCACGCACATGGTTTTCTGGTTTGATAATTTTTTTTTATTTGGTCTCTGAACTCAGTTTTGAGAATTTTGATTTCGAATGTTAATTACTTTTCATTTGTTGTAAGAAAAAAAAAAATATACAATTAAAGTAGTAAGGGTAATCTAAGCTTAAACGGGAAAATATTGCACATAAGAAGTTAGGAAAACACAGGAAAATACGTAAAACAAAAAAGGTATGGATCAAAGCGAAAAGAATAAATATCACAGGTAATATTGCCCTGAGTGTATTTGCATTTCTAAATCTACATTATACCTTTGCCTAAAGTCTACATTTGTTTCCTGAAAGTGAGAAACATATTGCATTGGATCGTGTAAGGAGCTTGTGATCACAACTTCGACGAACAACAATCTATCCAATCAACGAATAAATTATATGACCACGGATGCTGAAAAAACAAAGTAAGTGTTATTTATTCTCATCACTTTAGTAGAGATCATTGAAATATATATACGTATAAGTAATATTCACATCGACCGTCAATTTGGGTTAGTAAAGTGCCATATTTTCCTTAATAAGAGTAAATTTTTTTTTTTGAAGATCGAAATAATACATAAAATAATGGAATTAATTGCTAAATACTAGAAGATATAAAGACTAAATTTATAAAGAGATAAGTGAACTATATAAGATATGAATTAAATACAACAATTACAAACTACACACTAATCTAAATCAGATAAAATATCAAACATAATAAGAGTCAAACCTAATTAAAGAATTTTGTCAGAGAGTGATGTATCCATCTAAACTAAGTACGGTTAGTTTTAATAAATGAATTTATAACGTAATGCAGTGAATTGAGTTAAACTTGTGGGGTTGTTTATGATCGGACGTTTTCTTTCAGGATGTCGTAAGTAGAGCATCAACATTTTATTGGATTAGGGACAGCATTTTATATTAACGGTGCGAATGTTGTCATGGCGTGTCATTGACATATAGGGAGGGAACAAATGCACCTTAGCAACATACCATCAAAGTTGCTAATCTCATAAGAGTAGTACAGATCGGTAGTTCGTAAATAGTGGATTGATTCAAATTTTCTTTGATAAAACCTTGACATGAAGTAGGTTATCTTCTGTTGTTGAGTTTGGTAGGAAGGGCAAAGAACCACCCCCTTATCCGACGAGTTTAGTTGAGCCATGCCGCCAGCATGTCAAGGTATGCCTAACATAACCAAACGTGGACACCAGCAGCAACAAACCACAGTTGCGGGTTTGTGTTTACCGTTGCCAATTGTTTTGGTTTGCATACATATATGTAGTTCCCTTGATTTTGAAAAAGAAATCCTGGCTGGATACATTTTAGGAAAGGAAATTTGTATCTTACTCGTATATTTCAGTTTAACATTGCAAAATGAAAAAAATTATTATAACTTAAGCATGCTAGACTGTGCTAATTTTATGCCCGTATTCTGGCATACCTCCGTGATGCCTCATATGCCACAATTACCTCACAAGTGCGATTCACATTTTGTGAGGTTTTCGTATTCTAACCAAAACCTCACAAGTTGTGAGCATCACAAGAACTGTCAAAATTGTGATGTCGGATTTAGCAGCTCACAAGAGAAAAGAAATTTGTTACATATTGTTAAATTTGAAAATCAAATGGAGAAAGAAGTTTTGATTTTGCTGCTTGTGAGTGAAATAAACCAAAAGGTAAAAAAATATATTTATTCCTTGTTGGACAGTATACAAATGTAGTAAATATTTCAATTCTTTCACAAGCAATATAACCTTGTGCGCAATGTTCTGCCATTATTCGTTATTTTATTATTTATTTCCCAATCTTCTATTTTCAACTTGATGTGGAAATGGAAACGAAAATAATGATTGTCAAAAAAATAATTTTTTGACACGTCAATGAATTCAACATACTGTGGTCTGTTTTCTGTGGGTGTTTTCTTGTGAGGTGTTGGCCAGAATACCAAACAGCTGATCGATCACAAGAAACCTCACAAGAGAAGCATCACAATTTTCGCGAGTGGTGACCACATCACAATCAGAATAGGGCACTAACATAACTTTTTATTTGATTAATTTTGATTTGGATTGTACTTAGTGTTATGACTATGAGCAATTTGAGGTTAGATTGGGTTCAGTTTTGCAGAAGGATCCGTCGCGTACCTACAGGTCTCTGCAATGTATATCGATGACTTTTCCTTCCAGCGAATCGAAATAAAAATGCACACACATCATCAATTTGCAAATAAAGGATATCCCCAAATTCACTCAAGATTTGACTCTTTCGCCATTTGTGTGGTAAAGTGTTGCCAATGAAAAATGTGTGAGCGTTATCCGCATAAGCTCACGGGGGAAGTGAATACTTATCTAATCTAAAGCAGTTGTATGTTTAATGTGTAAGAGAAGAAGAAAGTTGTCTAGTACAATCGATAGAAAATGAGTAATAAAATTTAGTTAATGCAAAATTTACACATACATATAATAATTTTAATATTAATATTATATGTACATATGTATGTACATATGTATTTTCGTTTTCTCATTTGAAGTACCTTGAACTCTGTAACTAAAAATTAATCTCACACTAGGCTGATGGATAAACCTTCTCTGAGAAATTGGTAAGCTTGTGCCAAAAGAATCATTAAGATCTGTTTAGCGGTTCTTGAGATCTTGTACCACAAACGTAATCTGACACCGACCGGGACTTTTCTTTATACTATGTATATGTTAGAAGATACATATTTTTATTACTAGATTTTTCTACACATTTTCTATCGATTGTACTAGACAACTTTCCTCTTCTCTTTTCTTACACATTACACATGCACAACTGCTTTGGATTGGATAAGTATTCACCTCCCCCGTGAGCTGTGGATGAGGCTCACACATTTCAAATTCAATAATAAAATTACGTTTAATTCAAAACCTGTGTTTTCAATCAATATTACTTTTTGCTTACATATGAGCATATGTACATACATATTTATATGTTCGAGTATATTTGTATTTTATACGGTCAAGATTTTCCTATTCACTTGGAAACCTTAAAGGACATTAGATTATCCTCATCACCTGTACACAGGCAAACTACTGAGAGTAAATAGAGTACATACTCCATTACGAATTCTCACTGAGATCCTAACAACTAACTCAGTTCGATATTCTAGTACCATTTAACAAAACAAGAAAAGAAAATTGCGAACTTCATCCGTATAACAAAAGAATTTCATTTTCAGTCATTCTAAAGTTGCAACCTACCTGAACCTGACTGACTGACTTTTCGTATCACAATTGAACGCCATTGTTGTCTGAGCACAAAGTCAATGTACAACAAACATTTTGTACCACGCTATGCTCCATCGAAACTCTGTCCATTGTTGTTGTGGTTCTTGCTGTGAGCAATAAAATTTCCAAATTCAATTTACTGTTTCTGTTCACGTTTGGTCTACAAAATTCCTGGGAAATAAAAAGTTCCGAAGTTAACTAACGTTATAAGATTTGGATTTCTTTTGAACTTTAAGTGCCAAAAGAAATTTAACTTATTTTTTGGCTTCTATGTTATACGCACCTACTCGCTGGGTAATGTTTGCTTAGAATTCTGAAAACTTTGTACGAGCGTTAGCAGTGTGTTCAAGAGAAGTGTGCCTTGAACTCCTTGTTTTAATTTACTTACAGACGTACATACATACATAATGTATATATGGTATGTTTGTAGACAAATTATTTTTTGCAGTTAATTCCCGATCGCGCAATATGCTACTGCACTGGATAAAACATTTGGTTCACTGTGAGTTCTTCAACTGTCTGGAAATTGCCTTTCAATAAAAATAACGTTATTATTTTGTACTATTATTTATTAAAGAGTAATGTTGATGCTTCACATCATTTAAAATCATTTCTTCTTATTATTATTCTTATTCTTAATTCTTGTTAGATTCATAAACTACTATAATTTTTTTCATAATTCATAATAGATTCATAAACTACTATAATTTTATATTTCGTCATCACTTAAATTATTATTAATGCTATGAATTTTCTATGTAGGTACATAATGTATGTTTATACTTTTGTGGAATCTAAGCTTTGTAACATCATCATTTAAAAAGGAAGAACTAACATAGAATCTTTCTTTTTTGAACTTTCAACTACAGTGGACTCTCCCTAAGTCAAACTTCCTCTAAGTCGAAACTCTCTCTAACTCGAACACATTTTCGCGATTATTGGCATCTTTTTTACCCCTTAAGTCGAATTTTGTATAGTACAAAACAAAATAAAAATACATTACCCCTTCGGAATTCGTATTTGAGTATATAACTACTAACCATCTACCTACACACTTCAATACCCTAAATATGCGTAGCATCGCGTGTGCCATCATCGTCAGCTCATCGTGTTTCTTCCTATTCAAATTCTTGGTACCTCCATAAAAAGATAGTTTTTAAAATGTTGCAACGCAAAAGCAAAAAAAAAACATTGTTTTTTGTGTTGTTGGTTGCATTCAAAACAGGTTTTTTAATGGATCTATCTGCGTATGTATATAATATATTATGTAAAAAGAACTTGTTGTAGTAAGATTCCAGCTGGAATTTCAGAATCAGTTGATTCTAGGCAGTTCAATAGAGCTGATACAGTCCTTATGTTCATCTTTGTAGCTAGACTTTTTTAATTAAGCAAGAAGCTACATATATTTTTGTGTTAGCTTTTTTGTAAGTATATATTAACATTTTTTTTATTAAACAAACATTTTAAAACAAAAATAAATGTTTCTCTCTATTACTCGAACTTTCCAAAACTCTCTCTTACTCGAACAAATCTTGGTATCCCGTGAAAATTCGACTTAGGGAGAGTCGACTGTATATATTTATTCTAAGCCAACAATCCTTTTGTACACCGCAAGAATTCAAAGGTAGGGGAGACTGGGTACGGTTAAATCAAAGGACGGTTGAAACAACCTAAATATTTCGAGAACCGCATGCGGTGCGCAGATAGGTCTAAAGGGCTTACGAAGCGGCAAAGGGTGTGCGTAGCAAGGTCTCCACTTTGGGACCAACGAAATAAAAACTACCACTACAGAATTGTTGTGGAGAAGAAGTGGGAAGAAGTCTCATTGGAATTAAAAGAAACAAGTAAGTTTTTTGAAATACATACTATGGTATATTTGTTTCGTCTTTAATATTATAAACCTTAAGCATTTTATGTTCGGTGAGTGTCAAAGAAATTGCGAAACTTGTCTCCCAACTTTTTTGGATGATTGATTTCCTGTTATTGTAGTTATATTTTCCGATTCTGAAAAATATTGTGCAGCTGGTTCTGGTGTATAATTTCCCGCGCTTTCTATGTCGATAATTGTATTGTGAAGAATGCAAATGGCTTTCACAATTTGTTCTGCAAACATTGGCTTGGTCTCAATTGGTTACCATAAAATACGCCACTTCGAATTAATTATTACAAAGGCACATTCCACATATCTTCGTGCGCGAGATAGACGTTCATTGAAATATTCTTTTTCTGGGCTAAGATCTCTACGGGGGTACGGTCTCAGAAGCCATTGTAACAACGGATATGCTTCGTCTGCCAATATGACGTGTGGCATAAGACTAGATGAATTTGGTAAAAATGTATCCTTCGGTAATTTCATCTCTCCGGAATTAACCATTTCATTTCCTCCGTCGCTCTGCTTTCCATATCCTCCAACTTCTATAAGTAAAAATTTGCAATTAGCGTCCGCAACAGCTTGAAGTACAATCGAAAACAATTTCTTATAGTTGTAAAGGGTGATTTTTTAAGAGGTTGAGAACTTTTTTTAAAAAAAAAACACAAAAAATTCGAAAAAATGAATGAAATATTTATTTGAATCGATAGTTTGAACCTTGCAATTTAATGTTTAAAGATAATTTCATGCAAATGTTGACCGCGGCTGCGTCTCAGGTAGCCCATCCGCTGAGTCCAATTTTGGCATACTCTTTCACACATATCGGCCGGTATCTCACGAATGAATGCATGGATGTTGGCTTCCAGTACGTCAATCGAAGCTGAGTCCAATTTTGGCATACTCTTTCACACATATCGGCCGGTATCTCACGAATGAATGCATGGATGTTGGCTTCCAGTACGTCAATCGAAGCGGGCTTGTCCCTATAGACATTAGCCTTGACATACCCCCACAAAAAATAATCTAATGGTGTCAAATCGCACGATCTAGGCGGCCAATTGACCGGCCCGAAACGTGAAATTAACTGTTCACCAAACTCGCCTCGCAATTGCGCCATTGTTTCGCGTGCTGTGTGGCATGTGGCACCGTCTTGTTGAAACCACATATCATGCAAGTCAAGAACTTCCATTTCGGGCAAAAAAAAGTTTGTTATCATCGCTCGGTAGCGTTCACCATTGACATTTGACATTGACATTGACATTTCGCGGTCTTCTGTCACACTAGCTGATACGGCCGCAATATTTTCTTCACTACGCACAGTACGTAAACGTGTTGGTGGTTTAATGTCCAACAAAGTAAATTTGGTGCGAAATTTGGTCACAATCTTCCGAATAGACTGCTCAGAAGGTCGAGAATGCCGATCATAAAATGGAAGCAGCGCGCGATGAACATTTCGAACCGAGCACGAATTTTGATAGTAAAATTCAATAATTTGCAAGCGTTTTTCATTTGTAAGACGATCCATGGTTAAATTGCAAACCAAACTGAAGCTGTTTGACAGTGACACAAGGTACTAAACACACGTCAGCTGTCAAAACCAGTGTTGCCAAAACCAAACCAGCTAAAAAATCACCCTTTAGAACATTGTTCCAGAATGAGCTGGGCATTTAATACGAATGTGCTTCCTATCCAGAGTTCCCACACAATTTGGAAAGTCCCACATACTCCAAAATTCTTCCGATACTTTTTTCATGTGTTCTTCGGTCGGTTGTGGCATATGAATGTGTTGCAAAGTGGTCCACAAGGCTTCTGATGTAACTTTCACAATTTTCCGTATGGTACTTTCTCCCATCCTAAATGCAAATGATAATGCCCTGAATGAGGACCCTGTCGCAAAAATCTGAAATTATGAACAGGAATTTATAGTTTTTAGCATTTTATTTTCAGAGGACGTTTTAAAGAAAAAATAGAAGCATTTAAGGGACCAATTCCGGGGAGAGCTCAAAAAAATTCCATTAGAATAATCGGGTGATGCAGGCTGTGAAGATGATGCATATAGTGCTTGACCTCATTTTAAACAGATGCAATTTTTGAAAAACCAAGCAGGTTAGATGGTGATCCATCAGATAGCTCTTCGATATGATCGAAATAGAATCTGCCTAGGGTCCTGTTTCTCAGCTGACAAAGGCTAGGGCAGTGACAGAGGAAATGGGTTGTGTCCTCATGTACCTCTTCGTCACCACATCCTCTGCATATGTCATCATCATTCAGTCGTAATTTCTTCATGTGGTATCTCAGAGTATTATGCCCAGTTAGGACTCCTATTAGCATTGACAACGACTTTCTGTCCTTTTGTAGGAGTTTCATAGTTCTTTTTTTGTCGTATTTTGGCCATAGTCCTCGTAATATCACACAGGTGACTATCGATCTCCACCTGTTATTCGCTTCAATTACTGATTTTTGTTCAATTTTGGCCCGAAGGTTGCAGAGTGGAGGTTTGACCATCCCGTCTGCTTGTTCTCTATCTAGGGCTGAGCCCTTTCTGGCCAGTTCATCTGCAGATTCGTTGCCTGGTATCCCACTGTGTCCAGGGACCCAGCAGAGTTTTACATTGTGCTGCGTGCCGAGAACCTTCAGCTCTTCGCGGCAATACTTTACGAGCTTCGATGTTATTTGTGTAGCAGCTATTGCTTTTATAGCCGCCTGGCTGTCAATGTAAATATTGATATCCTCACGTGATATTGTCATCATTGACACCAATTGGGTAGCCTTTGTCACTGCTAGAACCTCAGTTTGGAAAACACTGCTGTGATCTGGAAGTCGTATGGAGCTGCTTATTCCTGGTTCTTCCGAGAAGCAGCCCGCTCCAATACCTATGTCCATTGTCCATTTTAGACCCATCGGTATAGATGAACTTAGTGCTCTGTGGTATTTCATTTTTCTCCCACTGCTCCCTGCCTGGAAAATCCCACGTGAAGGGTTTCTCAAAATCCAAGTATGGGGCAGTGTAGTCTGAATTGATGTCACCATGAAGGTAATTGCCAAGTATTCTGGCGTGTCCGTATGCATTCGACCTCCAGTGTTTTGACTGGCTTAGTCTTACTATCGAACAGTACATCCATAGCGTTATTTGCGGTCTACAGCCCCAGTTTTTCCCGAAGAATCTACTGCAGGTGTAGAAAGCGACGGATGCCTTGCGTACCCTTTCTTTAATATTCAGCTTCCAGTTAAGCTTTCTGTCCAGTATGAGGCCTAAATATTTCGCGCTTTCAGACAACTTTAGGGGGGTACCCTCAATGTTTGGTAGCGTGAAGGTTGGTATGACTCTTTTATTAGTAAACAGCACTAGTTCGGTTTTCTGAGTGTTGACCCCCAGTCCGCATTGTTTAGTCCAAACGTTTAGTGTGTTTAAGCCTTGCTGAACTAGTTCACTAACAGTGGTTAGGAATTTTCCCGTGACAAGTAGCACCACATCGTCTGCATATGCTACTGCTTTTATTCCACTGTATCTAAATTTCGATAACAATTCATTAATGACCATGATCCAAAGAAGTGGGGATATGACCCCTTCTTGAGGTGTGCCTCTAGATGCGATCACATTTTGACGGGTTCTACCGAGTTCGGCGATGATGTGCCTACTACTTAGAAGGCTAACTATCAATTTGGTCACGGTGCGTTCAACATGGTTATCTTCGAGCGCTCTTTTAATCGCATGTGTCTCGACATTGTTAAAAGCACCTTCAATATCGAGAAAAGCTGCCAGCGTGTATTTCTTAAAGTGTAGGGATCTTTCAATCGTGGTGACAACATCATGTAGCGCTGTCTCCGCGCCCTTACCCTTAGTGTAGGCATGCTGTGCCGCGGACATATTCATGTGGTTGAGTTTACCACGTATATGCACGTCTAACAGCTTCTCGAAGGTCTTTAGCAGAAACGAAGTAAGGCTAATAGGTCTATAGTCTTTTGCGGTAGTGTGGCTGGCTTTCCCAGCTTTGGGAATGAAAACAACTTTCACTTCTCGTCACGCTCTGGGTATGTGCCCACACCTAAGACTGTTCTGAAAGATTTTATGCAAAGTTGGTGCCATTAGGAGCAGGATCTACTTTACAATTTTAATTCGTCCAATCGTCCTAACAGATTCTTTTACTTCTACGCCAAATGGATCGCAGGGGTCTAGCTATACCATCCAACAAGATCCAGTTAGCAGGTCCTCGAATGCACCACTAAGTTGTGTTATTGAAGACATTGCACATTCAACGGAAAACACACAAGATGCCGTAATATTTCTTTCAGAACGTTTTAACATTTATAATTAGAAGTCAAGTTAAAATGACCGAATATCATTTATTGTGTTTTTTAATAATACTTTTTGTTTCCTTTTGTGTTTAGTGCTTTAAATAAAAATGTTCATGAAGTTATAAAATTTATTACTCACCTCAAAGTTACTATTAGTTTCTCATCTGCTGTTATAGGAATTTTTATGAAATTAGTCCAGTTTCCTAATACCAAAGGTTACATTTTTTCCGAAATGTGATCAAAGGTTTTGAACGACATTCTGGTGTATTGGAAACATTTTATTTCATCCTCCCTTAACTGAGGATATACATGATGAAACTCCCCTTTTTCTTTTCTTTTCAAATAAATTTCGTGAACTTTTGTCCTTTTTTTTGTGTTGTAACAATCTAAAATATAAACTTTCATTTAAAAACACTTCCTCCTCTGATGAAGAATACATCGTGACAAGCATGAGAACAGCACAAAACCGCTTCACTGTGCGCACCATATCGCATCTCGCATCTCGCGTGTCGCACCGCTTCTCGCATCGCAAGCAAACGCTTGTCGCGTCGCATCGCTTTGTCACACCACTGTGCACCCTGGTATGGGGACGGTTGAAACAATTGGATTTTTTTTCTCAATTTGATGTACTATTAAAAATAACGCACCTAGTAGGTACTAAAATGACACTGCCCATTGGTAGATAAAACCAACATCTTTCATTTGACATACCTCCATCATCGCTCGGCTTATAAATGGCAATACTATAGACGATATAAGAAAAATCGTTTCAACCGTACCCAGTCTCCTCTACACCAAGGTCCAAGATCAACCAGTTTCCGCTCTCTCTATATGTTATCAAAAGCAAAACACAAGAGCGTTATATTGTTGTTGCAAGATTATTTTTATAGGCAATGTGAAGTTAGTTTCAAGGTGAGAAGTCAGTCGTTGAAAGGAGCTGTGAATAAAAAGATCATTTTCAAAAGTTGAATAGTTTTACTGTACTGGATAAACTCAATACATAACTCGCGGCATTGTCCGTGCACTTAAATAGTCGGGTTACGTATACAGTAAAACTTGTGAAATTTGCTAATAAAAATAACTTGCCAATTTTGATTTCTTTCATACAAACTCATTAGAGTGAGAGGAAACCTGCGAAATTTGAATAACGGAACCATTGACATATTATACATATGTATATATGGACTGTAAATGAAATGTCAATTTCATACAACGTCTGCGGTTCTTTAGTAACCCATAAACTAGATAAATATGGTAGATTTATTCCGAATTAATTTTTTGTCTGGATTAATTTTTTGTTTTGTTGCTTTATAATGCAGTACGACTTATCACAATTTATTAAAAAAACTAGCTGTTGCCGCCCGGCGTTGCCCGTGCACTAAAACAGTCGCATTAGTTACTTGTTGTATATTAGAAAGGAAGTAGTAGGAAGTAATACTATTGAAGTCAATATAGGTGCATACAGCATACAGCATACTATACTATTCTTTATAAATTGAACTTAGTGGTTGTTCCCTATAGATGGAACGATTGTACAAAAATTTGATGGAAATGCACTAACATGTTTACATATGTATGTACATACCATATACATATGTATGTATGTATTTTATGTGATTATTAAATAATGCTTTTTTCTGGTTTCCTATATCCAAGAGTTGTACTTAATGTACGCAGTTGAAATAATATATGTAAACGCCGAAGATATACATATGTATGCTTAGATTGCTTACCTCAACATTGAGGTCATCTATTTGTGTTGATCGTGGTGTGATTGGTAGGGTTTGTCTGAGATCACCAACTATTTATTAACTATTTATTAATTTTGAAACTAAACAACGCCTATCTACCCCTACTACATGCAATATAGTACATAAGTATGTATTTGTGAATGGAAATAAAAGGTAAAACTTATTTTGTAGGTACTGGTTTTTAACCTTAAGGTTACTTAGTACCCATGCATGAGGGAAAAAAAAAATAAAATGTACATCCATTCCCCTCTCTCGATCTTCATCCGCATACTAATGAAGCAGAAACACAACTAAAGTCTCTATCTTTAGCGCATATCAGCAAAATCATCCCCCTACTCTACTTGCATAAAGAGAAGCCCACCTATTAGTGCGCCTATCAGCGATGGAAAAGTCGATACAATTGTATCGAATTTGATACAAATGAGTTTGTTCAGGTACAAAAGTACAATTTGTCCTAATTCGATACAATTAATCAATCAGTATCTTTCAAATTCATTTGCATGCTGTATTTTCCAAAAAAATCGAATCAATTAAAAACGACACATATATTTGCTTTAAGTTTTACACAAAGCGTTAACTGGATTGACTTCAAGTCGAAACTTGCGAAATAAAAAACTTAATAAGGAACTCATCCTGTTATGAATTTGATGTTCATGACGTGGCAATATTTTGAGCACAAATGTGCGAAATGAGAGCATTCATCCTGAAGAGTTCATAAACTTGACTATGAACTGAACATGTGTATTAAACTAGTGTTTTTTTTTTTAAAGAATTTAGCTTTGTTCAGTGAGAAACAATTAGAACAGAAAATCACAGATTCGTGAAAAATGTCAGATCAAAGTTAGCACAAAAAGTACAGCCCATATATGTTAGTTGTCAAAAACGACGATTTCATTGTCGATTATTGTACTTACATATGTGTTATGTTTTCCAAATTATTTATAGCGTTTTCCAACAACTCGTTTCCCCTTTTCCGATTGAATTTCGATAATCATTATTATTTGGGTAACAAATCGATAATTTTATTAGATAAACACTGATTTTGTGATCTTGCATTTGGTTAACTTTTCTCGTCGATTCAGTTTTTACTTTGAGTTCAAAAATCAAATATGCAATCACAGCTACCTATCTCAAGAGTAGGTGCAAGATTTCCTGTATTTTTCTGTTCTACACAACCTCACTCAACACAAAGCAGATCAGTTTTGGCCAGAAATTCCTCTCACTGAGCACAAAACCTTGTACTTTTCTGCCCAGAACAGCCTCACTGAACAGACAATTTGTAATGAAGTTATTTATGGGTATGTATTGTTAGTTTATTTTCGTTTGGTTATGTTTTTGAAAAAGAAATATTTTGAGGTCACCTTATATTTTTCGTGCGGAAAATAGTTTTCAATACAATTGGCTCCATTTCAGTACAATCTTAAAACAGTTTTAAGTACAATTCAAAAATGTAATTTTCCATCCCTGGCGCCTATGGGATCAGGGATGGGATATGGGAAGAATGAATATAAAAGCGTAAGCGATGGCGATATATGGTTAATTTCGACGAAGAGAAGAGCATATTATCTACAACTACACGACCAACCCCCTCGTAACAGAATAACGATCAATGTCAATGGTTTACCCAAAAAATAATGAAAACATACTAAAAGAGTAAGCGATAGTGTTGGTTCTGGCTTAAGAGAAGAACATAATTATCTACATTCTACACGAACAACCACCTCTCTCAACAGACTGACGATCAATGACAATAGTTTACTCAAAAAATAATGAGAAAAATAATAAGAGCTTAATCTGAAAAAATGCGAATCATGGAATTAAGGAATTATATTTTCGGGGTAAAAAGTAGCGCATTGGTTAATCCAGGAATATCTATTCACGAAAGTTTCATCCAAATCTGTTGAGCTGTTAAGGCGTGATTGTGCGACAAACATCCAAACATCCAAACTTTCACATTTATATATTAGTAGGATAGGATAGGATAGGATAGGATAGGATAGGATACTTAAGGCACAAAACAACGGCAGAACACAATGTAAGTTTCAACATTGCTCCGCTACGAAACAAGAGGGCTAGTGCTTTTGTTAGAACCAACGCGAAGTTGGGTACTAGCAGTCCATATAATATGTCAATAAATGAAAGATTTTTCAGTGAATTTTTTTTTCCCATATTATTTCACTCTTCAATAGCAGAATCGAGAAATGAAGGCGCCAAAAGTGATTTACATTTTGTGGGCTTGTTACCATTTCTGAGAATTTTGACATGTGCTTCTTATTTTGTGAGTGGCTACCG
Organism: Brachyopa scutellaris; assembly: GCA_949775065.1. Classification (NCBI taxonomy): domain Eukaryota; kingdom Metazoa; phylum Arthropoda; class Insecta; order Diptera; family Syrphidae; genus Brachyopa; species Brachyopa scutellaris. Next base: position 81,607,680 of record OX459113.1, read on the forward strand.
CTACATTCAACATGTACACATTCTGAATTCTGAGAACAAAATTGATTGAAAAATAATGGACTGTTAATGAAATGTCAATTTCATACAACGTCTGCGGTTAATTTGGTTCCAACATAACTAACGCCATGCGTTTCGTAGGGCCAGCAAAGTGAAACAATTATCTGGCATCATGCAAATTTTACCTAGAAACTTGGCCATATATGCCCTATGTACCTACATATATACGAGTTACTGCGACAATGAATTTTGTGTTTTTCCCATGTCAATTCACTCTTCAATAGCAGAATCGAGAAATGAATGCGCTAAAAGTCACTTACATTTTGTCGGCTCGTTACCATTTCCGAGAATTTTGACATGTAGGGCTGGTGGCTGGATAGTCGATACAAGGTAAAAAAGTTAAGAAAAAGAAAAAAAACATCCAAAAATACAGTTTAAAACTTTTATTTTTCAGAATTAACAAGTAGTTTAATAATAAAAGTAGATTAAGCCATTTAGTACAAGTTTATTAAAGGCAAATTGTGATAGATGGAACCAATTCGAAAGATAATACACGATTACGTTTCTTTTCGTAAACGATGCCTGCTTCCGCAAGTATAGTTGTTGAAAGATAAATCTTGGCAAATTTAGACATAATTGGGTGTTAACTGATCACCAAGCCGAATGATTCCTATTCCGATCAAGTCGAACTGTTTTAAAATAGAAGTCCGGCTCGTTGGCTGTGCCATTTTTCTTGGAAACATCATTTTCACTATTGTCTTTCGCTACCTCAAAAACAGTCCCAAAAAGTGTCATAAGTATCACCTTCACTCATTTTATTTTTCTGCTTAGTGGAGAATCTTCTACTCTGATCACGTTCACTAAATTTCCACGACTTCGTTTTTCCAGTAAATTTGTTCACTGCACATTTAATTTCAGACATCTACCTTACATACTGTTAACGGGATGGCCGAGCTAAAACATTAATCCGACCGCCGAATATCCGGCCTTATTACATGCCGAATATCCGGTATCTGTCTAAATCTGTTACATCTCTTATTCCTATAACTGCTTTAGTGTTAGAAGTGAATGTATGTATCACACTCAATAAAATATGTATAAAAAATAAGCCTATAGCCTCCCCGAATAGTGTAGCTTTCTATTTGTGAAAGAATTTTTGAAATCGGTTCAGTAGTTCCAGAGATTATCCGTTACATACAAACAAAGTAATAGTATAGATGACCTCTCACAATTTACCAGCT